>ML301936.1:921-46936 GCA_005239505.1 Nicotiana paniculata | reverse complement strand
GAGTTTCCGACGAGGTTCTAGCGTTGCTGCATTCTCTGTCGGGGTTCAGGCGGGTTTTCACTGTTGGGGTTCATTTGTCGTCGATTCAGCTGTTGTAATTCCATTGGTGTTGCTTGTGAATATATGAAAGATTTTTGTTGTTGTTATTAAAGGCTTTTGAGAAACATGGTGAGATAATTGAAGCTAGCAAGGCTTTGAAGGAAATGGACGGTCAGTTATTGGATGGCAAAAATATTTGTATCAGTTATGCCCACAAAGAATGACATTGAGGTTTCCAAATCTCACCTTTCCTCGTACGTCTCTAGATTCTTCATTTTTTTTGGTCATATTTGCTTATTGATACTCCTACATAGGTATAGATCTTTTAATTAAAATAAGGTACTGAATGCTCTGCTGATCGTGTTCTTCCTGAGAATTTACCGAGAATTTTTCCTATCATGATCTCGTGGTCTTGATGTTACACTTGCCTATGTCTTCATTGCAATATTGAATACCTTCAGTTGTGTATTCATTAATACTCTGTTTAAACCAAGTACAACCACCTTAAGAGTTCTTAAATGAATTGAAAAGTAAGGTTTCATTTTGTGATATAGATATATGCAAGAATTATCGTGATTATATATATGTTCACGTGACATAATTACGGGTTCCAAATAAAACCAAGGTATGCGTTCGTGCGACTTTGGCCAAGTTTTCTTAAATAATTAAGTGTGACAAATAGTGTACACGTACGCGTGACATGATTCAAGCGCCGATTTCCAAAATAAAACCAAGATACGCGTTCGCGCGACCTTGACTAAATAATTTTAATATTAAGGGATATTAATTATGTACATGTACGCGTGATATGGTTTTTTAGCGCACTAAATAAGATGAGTACACGTACGCGTGACTCGTCTCAAGGTACTTTCTTAACTGAGTGGTAATGCACATAGGTTGTTAAACACGTAATTAGACAATTTAATCCAAGTATGAATCATTAAGCGACTGTGCTAAAACCATGGAACTCGGGAATGTCTAACACCTTCTCCCGGGTTAACAGAATTCCTTACCCAAATTTTTGTGTTGCGGACTGTAAAACAGAGTCAATATTTCCTCGATTTGAGATTTAAACCGGTGACTTGGGACACCATAAACTATCTCAAGTGGTGACTCTGAATTTTAAATAAAATAATCCCATTTCGATTGTCACTTAAATTTGAAAAACTCCCTTATTACTCCTCTCAGGGGTGGTGAAAAAAGAGGTATGACAGGTCTTCAAGTGAAACAATCCACAAAAGGAACATGCATCAGTCAGCAGAAATACATCAAGGAGCTTCTCAATAGGTTTGTCATGGAAGATTCAAAGGTGATTGATACACCCATTGCAGTGGCTACCAAACTTGACATGGATGAATCTAGCTCTCCTGTAAATCAAACAATGTACAGGGGAATCATTGGATCTCTACTCTATCTCACTGCAAGCAGGCCATACATTGTGTTTAGTGTAGGATTATGTGCAAGGTTTCAATCCAATCCCAAGGAGTCTCATCTAAAGGCTGCTAAAAGAACTCTACGATATCTCAAGGGCACACAGGACCTGGTCCTATACTATCCCTCAGGTGACAATTTCAATCTTGTTAGTTATGCTGACGCTGATTATGCAGGTTATCTGGTGGACAGAAAGAGTACTTCAGGGATGGCTCATTTTCTTAGATCTTGCCTAATCTCTTGGGGTACAAGGAAGCAGAACTCAGTGGCCTTGTCCACAGCTGAAGCAGAATATTTTGCAGCTGCATCTTCCTGTGCTCAGCTGCTGTGGATCAAACAACAACTGGAGGATTTTGGAGTATATATTGACAACATACTACTTCTATGTGATAACACCAGTGCGCTGAGCATGGGAAAGAACCAAGTTCAACACAAGAGAACTAAGCACATTGACGCGAGGCATCACTTCCTCAGAGACAACGTTGAAAAGGGGCACATCTGCATGAGGTTCTGCTGCACTGAAGATCAGATTGCAGATATTTTTACCAAGGCATTGGGAAGGGAACATTTTGAGAAAAATAGAATGGCACTGGGGTTGCTGAGACCTAAGTAGGAACATGATTCTCCTTCTTGGCTATGAATATCATACTCAGGTACAAATAGATAAAGTATTTTCTGACGAAGTCTAACTCACATCAATACCGTTGCAGGTAGATACGCATGATGATTGTAGAATTTAAAGGAGTGTCATTGTAGAACAAAAAGAGACTGAGCAATCTTTTTACAAGAAAAACAGGGACGGGACCTGGTCCTGGTACCCCAGGTTAGTAGTTATCTGTGTTCTCTCTCATTTTCAAAAAGCAACTGCATTAATTACTGCTGCCACATCGTCCGCCTTTTCAGAAAACACGTCTATAAAGTCTATCACTCCACCCTTTCAACTCCCTCTGCACGTTCCCTTTTCCCAAAAAACGCCTACCGCCAGTTGAACCCGTTTCTCTTCCCCCTCATTACTCCACTCTCATATAAAGCCCCTTCATCTCTAACCTATCCTCACACACCTTCTCTCACTCTCTCCTTTATTCGAAAAAACACCTTATCTCTCTGAAGCTTTTCTCTAGCTGTTAACAATGGACTCATCAAACGAATCTTCTCCCTCTCTCACCACTGATCTCAACAGTGTTTCAATGGAGGATCAGGCATCCTCTCCTCCAGAGGTCGTCATCTCCACTCCTACTTCCTCTTCACTCTCACCTGTTTTAGAAACACCCAAGGGACCTCCAGTCCCAGAAGCACCTCTTACTTCTCCCCCTTCAGCTGAATCTCCCCCTTCAGTTGAATCACCACAGAAAACCCTAGACACTGAAACAACCATTGTAACCCTTTTCTCACCAGTATATCAACTCCTCTTTTCTCAATTCCACGACTCCCATGGAGTCTCCAGAAAAAAAGGCGGCCGAAAACATAATGGCCATTGCCTCTGAGAATCCCCCCTCTGAAGGCGCTTCTTCTCTTCCTGAAACTCAGGGAGCATCATCATCCTTTTTAGAGAATGAGGGGACCATGTTCCTATTTGAGTCTCCTCGACATGAGTATGTGCCTGACAAATCTAGTGAGGAACCTGGTTCTCCTCTTTCCAAGACCCCCAAGAGCAAATCTTTTATACTCCTCCTCTTGAGTCCATCCCTCTACTTACTGAGCCCATGAATGAAGATGATGAGGACGACATGGTTCTGAGTGCTCGTTTTAAACTCCGTTAGAGTGCGAGTACTCCAAAAATGTCTGTGAAGCGTCCATCCACCAGGTTGCAGAAGAAGGAGGCTATTGATTTGGCTCTTGAGAAAAGTAAGAAGAGCAGTAAGTGGAAGAAGAAGAGGTTGGTGAAGGAAGGTCAGGTGGTAGTGGATAAAGCTATTCCGATTGCTGAAGTAGAGGAAGAAACTGCCGAGGAACCTAGTTTCTTAGTAGGGAGGAAGAGGTCTGTGTCTGGTAGAGGAAAAAATAAAAAGACTCTATCACCCCCAAAAAGTGATGAGAAGTCTAAGAAGAAGGAGGTTGGAGAAGCAAGTGAAAAGAAAACAGTGTCTACAACTAGTGTTAAAGGGAAGTCTATGAAAGTGACGGGTAAACGAAAAAGGGATATAGAAACTATGAGAGGATCTGGTTCTATGATGACCGTACCAAGCAACAGTGGAAAATGGCAGGAGAATGTTCGCAATCAAATAGTACTGTGGGGTCGCACGTTTGACCCTGAGATTCTTAAAATGGATGGGATGAGTCAACTCATGGCTATGGTTGAATTTCAGAAATAGGAACATCTGTTTAATATGAGTGGGCCCAAGGTGTATGAGGAAGATATGAAGGAGTTCTATGCAACTCTCTTTACTCCCACTGAGGGCCATGTTTGTGTGTTGGTGGAGGGTGTCGATATTGTCTTTGATGCTGCTGCTCTAAGGACAATCCTGAATGTTCCATCAATAGGGTTGTCTTCTGTAGATCCAGATAATTATGCTTGTGAGGGAGACTTTAGGTGAGCTATAGTTAAGCCGGGGACAATTCAGCAGGGGGAACGGGTTCACAAGAAGGCCATGCTCCCTCTTTATCAACTTCTTTTTGAGCTGGTAAATAAGATCCTTCTTCCCCGTGCTGAGAGGCATTCCGTTGCTTCCCGTGCTGATCTGATTTTAATGGAAGCTCTTGACCATTTCAATCCAGTCAACCTATCTGCGCTTATGATTACTCATATAGATAAGGTTTTCACGGTCAAGGATGGGAATCACGGTCTCCCCTATGGTTTTCTACTTACCCAGGTCTTTGAACATTTTAAGGTACCAGTCAAGGATCCCCGAGTAGGGACCCGCAAGCAAAGCTTTTCTAAAACAACCCTTGAAGAATGTGAGTGTTTTGTGAAGGCTGGGGGAAACACTTCTACCGTATCGCATCTAATCAATGCTCTGAATGTTGCCAATGATGTGATTAAGCGATTGAAGGCTCAGATTCCATTCTGGAGGTTCATTCAAGACAAGCTGGTGAGGGACCTGGTTCTGGTAGCTCCTCAAATTAAGAAATTTCCCGCTTAACCAAGGAGAACTGTGAGCTGCGGTAACAGGTTGAGAACCTAAAGGAGAAACTACTCGAGGAACAGTCCTATGCCAATGCTCGCATGCACCTGGTTCTCCAGACTCTCACTGCTTCCTCCTCCAAGCCTTCCTCCTCTAGTGCCCCCTATGCCTTGTCTTCCATAATCTATCTTTGCTCTAATGTGGTTACCAGTGTTCTTGCTTTTTTTTTTGTGATTGGGATTGGATAACACCTGGCTGCTCCTTTTGCAAAATCCAAATGAAGTCCTTTGCTCTTCCAAGCAAAGACTTCTCTATATTTTCAAGATTTTAATGAATGAAATAAATCTTTTTATATTCTCATCAATGCTTTTCTGCATTCTTATTCAGTTTTCTATCATGTTCTGTGCACATAAGGGGCATGAGTTAACTTTATTGGACTTCTTTATGCTTTCTGCCTATCTATGCCTTTTTATGATGCCAAAAGGGGGAAGTTTAGGGAATAACTGGGATTGGGAACATTTTGGAAAATGATGGCAGGTAAGGGGGAAGCACATAGACAGGGGAACTCTTTGAGAACCTGGTTGCTCATCTGTTATGAATCTGCTGATGTTAGCATATATAACTGCTCTCCAATTATAAAAGTTTGTCATCATCAAAAAGGAGAAAATTGATGGGATGTATTCTGTTTTGATGATCTAACAAACTTTTATATGAAGAACCAACTAAAGGACCTGATCTGTAGACAACACAACCAGTCAGCTTTAACTCAAAGAATTCTGGACAATGCACTGATTAAACGTGTATGGACCAGTTCAAGGACCTGATCCCTTGATAGACTTCCAAACGATAGTACATGTCAACTCTACAGTTGTAAAAAGTTATGGCAGAAAAGTGACTGCCTGCAACTGTACACGCTACAGTGCAGCAGTCACTTCCCATTGGTTGTGAAGTGTATTCTCAAGATATGGGACATCCTCCTTGGAATGTGCCAAGGCCTTTAATATCTTGTTTGAAGATCAACAAGGACATTCACTTGAGCAATTACTAAGAACATTCTCTCAAGCATTAAAATTGTATCTAGCATTGAAGATTCAAGTGTTTCAAGAGCAAGAAGACAACTCCGCTAAGACGAACCAGTTCCACCTGGTGTCGTTAGTGTCCTTAGTTGAGTTGTAATCTTGCATTTTGTTTTCATTGTATCCTACTCACTTTTATAGAAGCAGTCTGTTAGGAATATCTTAACCTTAAACTTCTTATCTTACTGTAGTGACTCGTGTTGTCACAAGTGAAAAGTCTTTGTAACTAGAGAGTGACAAAGTGACTTGTAATAATGATTACAAGTTAGTGTGTTGAAATCTTTGTAAGAAGTACATTACAAAGTGGCTTGTAATAGTTTAGGTTACAAGTTAGTGAAGTTGAAATCCTACAAGTGTAGGTCGTGGTTTTTGTCCCCTCGAGTGAGATTTTTCCACGTAAAAATCCCTTGTCCTTTTACTTGATTTCTTAGTAGACTTCTCTGTAGGAACTAGTAGGGGACCTGATACCTCTACAGTTTGGTGGACTCATAGAAACTATCAACCGTTGTCAGATCCTATATATTACAAAAAACTAGTAGAAAAATTGAATTTCCTTACAAATACCAGATTTGATATAGCCTTCAGTATGCAATATCTCAGTCAATTCATGCAGTATCCCAGAGAACCACATTGAAAGCAGCTTTCCACCTGCTTAGGTATTTGAAGAATGATCCAACTCTAGGGATTTTTCTATTCAATGATTCTGACTGAAATATGAAGGATTACTCTGACTCAGATTGGGCAGCTTGCCCCGACTCTAGGAGATCGGTTACTAGATACATAGTCCTACTAGGGAACATTTCAATTTGTTGGAAATCCAAGAAACAAGAAACAATTTCTTTATTATCACGAAAAATAGAATACAGGTCCTTGAGGAAAGTTGTTGGGGAATTAACTTGGTTGTGCAGATTGTTTGATGAACTTACTATTCCTTGTCCTAAGCAAGTCTTAGTCTTTTGTGATAGTCAATCTTCTTTGCACATAGCCAGAAATCTTGTTTTTCATGAAAGAACTAAACATATCAAGGCCGAATGCCATTTTGTGATAGACAAGCTTCATGAGGGCCTCATTTCTCTAATATAACATTGCTACTGGTGCTCAATTAGCATATGTACTTACCAAAGCCCTCACTGATGTCAAACATTCTACTATTTTAAGGGAGTTGAGTGTGAAACCTTCACCTCCAACTTGAGGGGGGAGCGGGGTATTGAGATGTACTTATCTTTCTTGTATGTTCAACTTTTACTCTTTGTACTTTTAGCATTACCTGTTGTACAGTTAGTTACAAATAGTTAGTTAGTGGTGTAGCTGTCAATTAGCTGTCAGTTAGTTAGAGTTAATTGCTATTTATGTTTGTCCTCGGGTATATATACACCATTGCATAGCAATATCAAATACATAGTTCATTCTCTCATTTTGGGGATCAAACTCTCTCTTCTCTCATTCATGCGAAGCTTCCAGAGCTCTTCAATGGAGCTCGATTGAGGAACAAATCAGTCGTCCATGGTGAAAATTGACTGTAGCTTTTCCCCAAAAGTATTTTTTTGAAAAACGTGAGAAAAATATACTTAAATTTTTTTAAAAAGTTTGGCCAAACACTAATTCTTGCTCGGGATTGCTTTTCAAATTAACTAACTAAACAAAGACTGCGTCTCACCAAAAGTACTTTTGAGGAAAAAATATTTTTCAAAATAAGCTGATTTTTGAAGTTTGGCTAAACATGCTATAAGTTCTATGCAATATACAATTTGAGGATCTTTGGTACAAGTTATTTTATTATGATAAGATCATAATACGAAATTAATAGTAATATCATTATTTATCGAGTATACTTTTACCAGTAAATATTTGATTCATTTGATTAAAAACAAATATTAGGAGGGCATTGCATTATTTGGACCGAAAAACTTACAAAAGAAATCGGGTTTTAATTTTTAGGAGGGCAACACATTTAGGATGTGGTGGAGCTATTATCGTCCAATTCCCTAACCTAAAGCAGTACCAGATATCTAAAATCCAATCAAGCGCAAGATAAAGTAATTTTGCATCTTATTTCACGAGCTTTATCCCTTAACCCACGAACCAAACGGCCTCCTATATTACTTGAATCCTAATTTCAAAAATTATTTTTTAATTGTGTTTGTTTGATATGTTTTTTCTTCTTCTAAAGTTGCTTATAAAGAAGTGGAAATTTTATTACAAGTTTTTGTTTGTTTACAACTTTTAGAAACAAGTTTTACAAAACCAAAAAAAAAAAATCAAAAAAACATAGAACTTTGGAAAAGTGATAAAAGATATTTTGCACATTTATTTTCATACTATTTGAAAGAAAGAAAAAACTATGAGAATATGTTAATCCTTTTTTAGGCGAACTCAACATTTAATATTTAACTCAAATTCACATACTTCGGATCGGAGTTTAATTTAATTTTAAGATTTACATTTCAAGGACCCATGGCGTAATCAGTCTATTCGAAAAGATCGAAGTTGTTTTATGGTAGCAGAAGAGTAATCACACTATTCACTGAGAGATCCAAAAACCACCACATTGTTAATTTCGCCAGTGGCCGGAAACAATGGCGTCTCCGGCGATCCAGAGATCACCCCACCATCCACCCTCCACACCCTCGTCATCTTCTCCCCTTCAACGTCTATCAACTTTCAGATCCACCACCACTACCAACCCCACCCCCACTCCCCATACCCCACTCACTCCATCCCCATCACCACTCGACTCCTTCACATCCGATCCAATTTTCTCCTCATTCCTCTCCTCTGATTTCGACTCCACTACTTTCTCTTCCGCTGCACTTTCCTCCGGCTCTGCCGCTTCACGTATCGAGAAGCTTCAAGAAGGTCTTAATCTCCTCAACAATCAACTCCGTCACGAAGTCCTCACGCGCCATCACGATCTCCTCAACCAGCTCACTTCCTTACGCGCTGCCGAATCCGCTCTCTCCTCCCTCCGCTCTTCCGTTTCCTCCCTCCAATCCTCCCTCCGCCGCGTCCGTTCCGAACTCTCCGATCCTCACCAATTAATTTCCAAACATACCTTTCAGCTTAACAATCTGCATTCTACAACGGAGCTTCTTCAGTCTACGATTCGAACCCTGAGATTATCCAAAAAGCTCCGTGATCTCATGGACCCGAATCATGACCCGGAAAAATTGGATCTTTCTAAAGCTGCACAGCTGCATTTTGAAATACTATCACTGTACAATGAGTATCATTTAGCTGGGATTGATGTGGTTGATTTGGAATTGAAATGGGTTGTTGAAATTGGGCTAAAATTACGGGCCGAAGGGATGAAGGTTTTGGAGAATGGGCTTGAGGGTTTGAATCAAGCTGAAGTTGGAGCTGGGCTTCAGGTGTTTTATAATATGGGGGAGTTGAGGGGGACAGTGGATGGGTTAGTGAGTAAGTATAAGGCAATGGGAGTGAAGAGTATAACAACGGCTTTGGATATGAAAGCTGTTTCTGTTGGTGGTGGATTTGGTGGGCCAGGAGGTGTGCAGAGAAGCGGAACACCTCAGTTTGGAGGAAGCACAAAGGCGAAGGACGCGTTGTGGCAGCGGATGAACGGTTGTATGGACCAGTTACATTCTGTTGTGGTTGCTGTTTGGCATTTGCAGAGGGTTTTGTCCAAGAAAAGAGACCCATTTACGCATGTCTTACTGCTCGATGAAGTCATGCAGGTGTGTGAATGAATGTGATTCTACTTGATATGAATTATTTTTATAGTAGTTATATTATATGATGCTTTTCTCATATTGAGTTATTTGTAGTCTAAAATGTTGTGAATGCGTTGAGCTTGAACATGTTGCCCCGTTTCGGAAATTTAGAATTGATAAAACTTGATTATAACTTTATAGCTAGATAGAAGCAATTGAGCCAGCTTAAGGAATTAACTGTTTTGGTCCCTTTGCTAGAGAGGTTGGTTCAAAATGAAATGAGTATAACCTCTTGATAAAAAATGAGATGAATATTACCTGATGCAGTTAGTAACAGGATTTCTAAAAGCAATACTTTGTGAAATAAAATGAAATTAACTGAAATTATGGGGATTAACAGATAATTGTCCTTATGTTCATTATGTAGTTGTCTTTTAATGATGATCACAACAAAATCCTTTTGTACCAACCCGGTCCTGTGTTTAAGGGTGTCAAATGTGGCAATGAAGAGGAATATTAAGTTTTTCTGTCTTGAAATGGTTTTCTGCTACCAAAGGGTAGTAGAGTTGAGTTATTGGTTGAAGACAGTTTGGAGGAAGGAACAACAGATGTTTTGAAGATATTGCTAACCCTGAACAAAAGATAAAGATGAATTGTATATTTTTGTTTCACTTTTGGTGTAAAGAAGCTCTAGCACAGGATGTAGAGTCTTTATTTGATCTAATTGGGGCACTGTAATTTTGCACAAGAACAGCTTTTTGGGTTGTTAGTTTTTTGGGTGTTTTGTGACTATGTCCTGTACTACCCTCAGCACAAACTTTGTGTTGGGGCTTAATTTATTATTATATATGAAATCTGTTACCATTTCAAAAAAAATAAAAATTAAGGAATGGTTGAAGCTGAGAGCAAGTAAAGAGATGTTTCTCTTTTGGCTAGCCCAGGGAGCACTGTTACAAGTTTCTCTTCTATTGATCTCTTTTATTTGCTGATCATTTTCCGGAGTAGTTATATGGCATAGTTCATTTATGTGTCAAGCATTTAACCTCTTGCTGCAGTAAAACGTTAACAAATAGCAAAATGAAATTAAAAGTGCATTTTATCTGATTCCATAAAAAAAGGTCAGTTGGTCACAAAGCATCCCGCGTTCACGCAGGATTCGGGAAGGGCCGCACCCCAAGGGGGTGTGATGTAGGCAGCCTACCTGATGCAAGCATCAATGATTGATTCCACGGCTCAAATTCCATGAATTTTTGTAATTCAAAACTTGAAAAAAACTTGGCATCTTCAAAGAATTGTAGTCGATTCTCCGCAAAAGAGTCTTCGATATTACAATTTCTATCCTCAACATTAGTTGCACAATAAAATATAATGTTAAAACTCCACTTAATGACCTAATATGGTGCTCACCAAGCTTGGATATTCGTATGAAGCTATGTTGCCCAGACTCTCCAAAAATGCTGTCGCCCCTTGTCGGATCCTCCAAAAATATACTAATTTTGAAAGATCTGACCCACACCTGGCAGCATTTTTAGAAGTCGGAGCAACATAGGTATGAAGCCATCCAAGTAGATGCTCTAGTAGTATTTCAAGAACAAGCATTTCGAAGCTACGGAGAATGAAGCTTGAATCTTAATTCTTGCTGAAATGAGAAGTCAATCCCAATAGTCAAGTCTCTATTTTGAATTGTATCATGGCATAATGAGTGATCCTTGGCAGTTTTTGTGCATTTATGGGAGCCAGTTCTCCTATTTCACTTTCTTTTTTGATGAAAAGTTCTCCTTTTTTACTGTAAAATCTTGTTTTTCATTGAAATGGGAGGATATTGGTACTTTTCTACTTTTGGGTTCAAGGTAGTCTACCTAATAAATGTTCTAATGAGCTTTTATAATAAGTTCTCTTTATCAGTCTTCTTCTGTTTATAAGAAATAACAGCTTTATAGAATCAGTCTTGGTTTTCAGCTTGGTGTTAGAGAAGTTGTGGGAGGATTGAGATTCTCTTCTTTTAACAAAAACCCAGTTAGGGAATCATTGTTGGTTGTAGTAAATAATTTAAGTTTCTCTTTTGAAAAACAGTTGTTTCATTTTGGTGGTGGCTATAGTCCTACTATTTCTGATGGTTGATCTAGTTTTCTTAAGTTGTTCTGGTTGCCGGAACATTCGATAGAGGTTGTGGATACACATATTTCATGTGAATAATTAATCGAAGGTGACTAGTACCCACCATAAGAATTTGATGGTTAGGACTTTGGAGAGAACCATAAGGAATCCAACCTTTTACCTTTAAGTGGTGAAATATCCAGCTCCATTTATTTTCCAGTGAGACTAGTGATTGTTTTGGTGAAAAAACTGATACTTATAAAAACTCGGATGAAAAATATAACGGAGAGTGGGTGTGGCCTAACAATCAATGAAGTGGGACGAAAATTGTGGGAGACCATGGTTCCAGTCCCCGGAGAGGCAAAAAATGTTGGGTGATGCTTTACCATTTGCCTAGCCTTGGTAACAAAATTACTTGGTGCTTGTGCTGGTGGGAGGTAGCAAGTACCTAGTGTGAATAGTCCAGGTGTGCAAGTTGGCCCAGACGCCACCGCTATAAAAAAAGGCATACCAGAAACGAGTTGTTTTTACTGCAACAATTATTGCCTTCCCCTTCACTGTGCAAAGGTTCACTCATCTGCTAAGAATAATGCCCTCTCGCCATCTTATAATGCACATATTAAGGATTTGAGCATGTTTCATATAAAATACTAAGGATAGGAGAAGGAATTTTTTTTCTGGATCTACTGAAATCTTGGTCTTTTGTCTAGCTACTTGTCAATCTTCCCTTTTCTTAAATATGCTACTATGTTTTGATTGCATGTGTGGGGCCTTGGCTTATATTTATTAATATTCACATAATTTCATCTGGTGTTGTGTGATGACATTGCTGACATGAAAGCATAAGGAAGTAAGGATGACCTCCCTTAGAACAATAACTGCTTCGGAGATTTTATCTCCCCATGAGCCCCAATTAGAAAATGAATATTCTCGATAGTCGATAACCCATCTTATTTTTTGAATGAGTGAACTTAACAACAGGCAATGTTTGTTTCTTGGGGACAATAATATGTCTTAGGCGAGATCGTTCCTTGGGTACACTGGATTTCTTGGACAATTACCTAATTTTGAACTGGATTTGTGTTTAGTCATATGTATCTGTCTGTTTTCTTCAAACTTTATTGGTTACAGAATCATGCCCTTCCCTTGCCATATCCCCAGAAAATGGAGAACCTCTGTTCAGGAAGCACATGAACCCCCCGCCATGTCCTCCCTCCCCCCACTCCCGAAAACTAACCAAAAAATAGAAAAGAAAGAAAAAGAAAACTATAAAATTCAAATACACAATAAAGCAGTGTTTTTATGATTATCTTTTTCATTCTTATAAATGATTTGTTGGTTTCTTTTCCGTGGTTGCTTACATTACCACATATTTATCAGGAAGGTGATCCGATATTGACAGATCGTGTTTGGGAGGCACTGGTTAAATCCTTTGCTAACCAAATGAAGTCCACTTTCACCGCATCAAGCTTTGTTAAGGAGATATTCACTGTTGGGTATCCAAAACTCTTCTCTATGTTAGAAAATCTCCTTGAAAGAATTTCACGTGATACAGATGTCAAAGGAGTTCCACCAGCTCTCAGTTCAGAAGCAAAAGACCAAATGTTATCTTCCGTTGAAATATTCCAGACTGCTTTCCTAACCCTCTGCCTGAGTCGTCTTTCGGATCTGGTTAATTCTGTATTTCCAGTATCTAGTCGTGGAAGTATTCCCTCAAAAGATCATATCTCAAGGATTATATCACGAATACAAGAAGAAATAGAAGCTGTCCAGATGGATGCTCGGTTAACTCTTCTTGTCTTGCGTGAGATCAACAAAGTTCTGCTTCTGCTTTCAGAAAGAACAGAATACCAGGTATCTTCTCACATTTGTATGGCAGAATGTTCTTTGAAGAAAACACTGTGCGTATAAATTCAAGAAGCAAAACTGTATAGCATGAGCTCACTTCCTATATTTCTTAGTGATTTATGTGATATCTGCAGTTTGGGGTACGTTGAACATTATAAGGGGCTGTTTTCCACTTGAATAATACTATTCCTTTTATTTGTCAAGTGGGAGTGAGGAAAGTTGCCATTGTGGAGATAGGTCTGCATTTCCAGAAATTTCATCAAGTTCGTTCTTACAGGCACTGGAAAGTGCAATCAAGGGAAAGGAGCAGGCGTTAATCTTAGGCCTAGGGTTGGGAGTTCCACTATTAAGCATGTAGATATATAGAGTATGACCGGTATATATATATTTTTTTTTAATTTTTTATCAGAGATAAAAACCAGTATATATTAGTCAAGCGGAACGAATAGTAATCTAAAAGAGTTTGCATTGGTGCAAGTTGACAAAGTACTGCACATCATATTTCATGAACATCAAATGGAAGAATCTTGAATGATTTGTTTTATCCTACTAAAGTTTTCATGAACCTGGCTTAGAATAATAAGAAAAAAAAGTTTATTCAAGGACCTACTTCAACAACCACAATTTGAGTTTCTCCCTGTCTTAGATTGGACGATGTTACAATGCAAAATGAAATGGAAAATAATGATTTGTACTTTGCAGCCAGTTAGTTCTCAATGCTCATAGTTATGGTTTGAAGGGGAAAAATTTGCTTGCATAGTGATGTTCTTGAAAGATATAGTGGAAGTTCTTGCTAGAGGAAAAGTTAAACAAGAAACTGATTGCTAAGCAAATGCCTATCCATGCCGCCCTCCCAAACAGAAAAGGAAAAAGGAAAATGCAATATTTGTGAATTACAAACACTGACCAAGAAACTTTTTTCTTTTCCGTTTATGTTTCTCCTTTTCCATCTTTTTCTTGCTCTTTCTCGTGCTATTCTGCGCTTTCGTAGAACTTTGTTCTTTGAGGTCCTACAGTTTCTGTTTATTAAACATCTAGCAACTTCGAGAGGACTAATCTTTGTAGGCTATTGATACTCATTACTCTAAGCTTGGTGTCTGGAATTGGTTGAATTCCTTTTATTACTGTAACTATAAATGGTTGATATTCTTATGAGTATGTTATGCTGAATTTTTGCACCAACTGATAAGCACTATCTCTCTTCCTTCTTTTTCTTTTCCGAGAGGTGGAAGTTTGCTCGGAGATTGATGGGTGCTGTTCAGCCTCTCTCTCTCTCTCTCTCTCTCTTTGTTCTTTGGCAGTCCTTAGATGTTTTCTCTGTTCTCCCCACCCCCGTTTAGATGGGATAGGGGGTTGGTGATTCGGGATGGTCTGGTGATATCAATAATGTTTCTCTATCCTAGATGAATTGCTTTTTGACAATTCCATTACGTCATCATCTGAGTAATTTGGTTAATGAATTTAACTAGGTAAATAAATTCAGGATAAACTTTTACTCGAGTTTCATACATATAATTTATCTGCAGATATCTACTGGGCCTGAGGCACGGCAAATAACAGGTGCTGCAACTCCAGCACAGCTGAAGAACTTTACATTATACCAGCATCTACAAGAAATTCATACCCGCATATCATCCATGGTGGCAGGATTACCAACTATTGCAACCGATATTCTGTCTCCTGCACTGGGATCTATCTATGGGGTTGCAGGTGATTCAGTGACATCACTATTCCAAACAATGCTTGATCGACTGGAGTCGTGCGTCTTGCAAATTCATGATCAAAATTTTGGTAGTCTTGGTATGGATGCTGCTATGGACAATAATGCATCACCTTATATGGAAGAGTTGCAGCAGAGTATTCTCCATTTCCGTAGTGAATTCCTGTCCAGGCTGTTGCCTTCTTCGTCAAGTAGCATTACTATAGGTTCAGAAACTATTTGTACTAGACTTGTGAGGAGTATGGCGTCTAGAGTTCTGATATTTTTCATCAGGCATGCTTCACTTGTTAGACCTCTCTCAGAATCAGGAAAGTTGAGATTGGCAAGGGACATGGCTGAACTTGAATTAGCGGTTGGCCAAAACTTGTTTCCAGTAGAACAGCTCGGTGCCCCATATCGAGCACTTAGAGCATTTCGGCCTGTTATATTTCTGGAAACATCTCAACTTGCATCATCCCCACTTCGTCAAGATTTACCGCCAAGTGTCATACTACACCATCTTTACTCTCGCGGGCCTGAAGAACTACAATCACCATTGCAAAGAAATAGACTTACTCCGACGCAGTATTCACTGTGGATGGATTCACAAGGGGAGGACCAAATCTGGAAAGGTATTAAAGCTACTCTGGACGACTATGCTGCTAAGGTACGGTCAAGAGGGGACAAGGAATTTAGTCCTGTCTATCCTTTGATGCTAGAAATCGGCTCTTCTTTATCTGGGAATCGTTAGAGGAACTTTGAGAGAACGCACAGCTCAAATCATCTTCTCTTGGTATATGCCCTTCCCCAGTTTTTTGTTTCAATAATGTTGTCACAGATGAACACATAGCAGACTGTTATCTATGTTTCATTTGCCTCAAGTGTCATGCTTTCTTTATATATTTTACTTCAATTAATTGTCATTTTTTTCTCACATTTGTAGTGTTACCCTGATAGTGCACAGATTCAAAGAGAAGGAATTATAGTAGTCACTGCCTCATTTTATATCTTTGTCCACAGCTCTCATTGTCTGACTAGTCAAACATAAAAGAATGTTGTATTGAACTTTTTGATATCATAAAGCCTTCCTGGTCATTGGTCAATATTCATATAATGACACTGCCCCTCCCCCCCCCCCATTCCCCCGCGCCCCACCCCACAAACCCTTGCAATATATACTCAATTTTTGCTTTTACCTCTTTGGTTGCAAGAGATTAGATTTTCAAGAAAATGCATCAATTTATAAATCATTATCAAAAGAAAAAACTGCTGTTTGTTTATCTCTCCCTCTTTGCTCTGCGGCCTGTTTTGTTTTTCCTTCTTAATTACGAAGAGAAGAGGGGTCCTATTCTCAGATAAGTAGTTACAACAACATACCTACCAAGTGTATTCCTACAGCTACAAGTGGGGTTCGAGAAATGTAACATGTACGCAGCCTTATCCCTATATGGGTCAGGTAGAGAGGTTTTTTCCAATAGATCCTCGGCTCATTGCGTAAATAGTTAACAAGGTATTATACTTCTAGTTAGTAACTTTTTATATAACGCAACGGTCAAGTCAGTAGCAAAGGCACCAGAAAAGAAGATTTAATAAGAAAATCCAATTTCTTTTTTTAGGGAAAGGTTTAATTAAGAATTTCAGATGGTCCCGTGAATTGATTAAGCTATAGATCATATCATAGATCAAGGACACCTTGTTGCAACTTTCACAGTCCCACTCCTCCTTAGACCAGACTGGGCTGCATTGCAGTACCTTCATATCTTCGCCCCAATGTCCTTCCTTAAGGTTCCCCGAGCTACTTTATTAAAGTAGATTGCAGGCAGTGACGAACCTGGATAATTTTCTCAAGGGTATTCAAATTTGAAAGAAATGAAAA
Source organism: Nicotiana paniculata (assembly GCA_005239505.1). Taxonomy (NCBI): domain Eukaryota; kingdom Viridiplantae; phylum Streptophyta; class Magnoliopsida; order Solanales; family Solanaceae; genus Nicotiana; species Nicotiana paniculata. Next base: position 30,137 of record ML301936.1, on the reverse strand, counting down.
AAATTTCCGACAAAGAGTGTTCAATATGTGTCGTATACTTCTAAAATCTAATATTTTACCTATATACACAGTGTAATTTTTCGACGAAGGGTAGGACCATGTGGCTTCGCCACGGCTTGCAGATTCAATCTCTCTTACTAGTATAGAGAAAAGAAGTCTATCTTTCTCTCTACTAGAGTATACGGGGAATTAAATCTAAAAACTGGTATATGAACAAGAGAGCAGACGGGGTAAAAAGTAAATCAATCAAATAGCTAATCCTTTCTTTCTCCTTCCCCATTTAAGGTTTTAGAAGAGTTAGTAACGCAAGTGCTTCTCAGGATTGACTTTCACCTTCAAGTTTATAAAAATCCAGCTATTCGGCGATATTGTAATTATCCTTAAATCATTTTATTCTCCTATTTTTCGCCTGCATTAGAGAATAATACTATATATAACTGTCGAATAATATAATGAAAAATTGAACAGTTTGCTGCGTGCCTTCGCTGTTCTTCTACGTGATACGACATTATCAATTTATCATTTCATTTTATTTTTATTTTTGTTTAACTTTCACAAATATCTTTTTCTAATGAAAACTATAGAATAGACTAACATCCACATTTAACGTCATACTATTACTAAAAATATATCACCAATCCATGTAACTATAATTCCTGGAATATTCTTGATATATAAATTACAACCTAAGGTGTTTAAAGGAAAGAGATTAGAAATCATAGAAAGAGTAGAATGGAACCTAATTTTCATACATTACTGTAAAATAAAGGAAAACTATCAAATATGTCAATTTATAAGTAGCTCATTACAAAAATTGGTCAATTCTTAAAATATTACTAATATTAGCCAATTAGCTATTTGTAGCAAAAAAACTCAAATTTTTGCTTTCTTTTGAGTGGGTGTTATTAGAATAGATTGGGCACATCTTAAGGAGCTTGAATCATAGTTTTGGTATGATTTGACGAAGTTTTGAGGTGGTTTGAATTGAGTATTCGAGGTAAAAACTGAAAATAAAAAATAATATGTGTATCACTGTGTATCATTTGTGTATCACATATGTATCATATTTGTATCAATTGTGTATCACATGTATACCTGTGTTGAAGAATTTTTTGACCTCGTTTTAATTATGAATTTTGATACAAAACTAGTCCAAAACACCTCCAATCTTTCTCAAATTTTGTATATTGACCTATCTATATATTTTCAATGAATTTCAATTATACCCATTGTAAAAATTCCTTTTTTGCTTAGATTTTTGGAATATTGTATATATATATTTTTTTTTGTATTTCATCACTTTATTTGTTATCTCATCCATGAAATTTTCTTTTGGTCTTGCATCTAATGTTGCTAATCACTTTTAAAAATATGGAAGGAGATTTTTGCATGTGATTCTTTGAGAGAAAGAACCTTATTTATTTGATTTTTCAATTTTCATACGTGCTTGGTTAGTTTTGGTAAGTCTATGGCTAATGGCTAGAGGTTGGTAAGTTGAGACTTATTTGGGACATTTGTGTAAGTTTCCCTAAAATAAAACATTTTTTTCAGCATCTTTTAATTGTCTACGTATCGAGCTTTTGTTTGATCAAAAGTTTAAAACCTTTTTGTTAAACTAATTAAATAAGAAGATAAAGGGTAAATATTAGTTAAGGATAATTAATTCTAGATCCGAGATGGATAACATTAATAGAAAATATAGTTGAGTATAAATGCAGTAACTATGACCGGATTTAATAGTATGAAAAAAGACTATGCATTAAATAACATTAAATGACAATAAAATGTAAATAAAGGAGAAGATTCACTCAATCTTGAGTGAGGCGGATCCTCTTTCATTTGATAAAGATGAATGATAAACAAATACAAGAATCTTAGGACCCTTTTCGGACCTGATGGAGGGTGTGAGATAACATATAATCTAATTTCTTTAGAGAGACGTGTTTTTTTTTCTAGAGAGAGTTTGCTTTTTTAGAAGTCTCCCCTTTTATTTTTTTCTCATACTCTTTATATGGGATATTCCAAGGAGCCATACAGTACAATTAGAGAGAATATTTAGTAGAATATTTCTTTTGAAGATTCCAAAGCAAAACTAACTGGTATTTCTATATGTACTGCTCGACCTCGGCCTTGTCGTTGATCACTGCTTGACCTCGGCTTTGTTGTTGATCACTGCTTGACCTCGGCCAGACAGCTCAATTCGATCTGTAGGTTGCTCATTATAATTGTCTCCGCATATCGAATTTCTTTGATTTGATTTTGACCCATACAACTTTGTTTGTGTAAATACCCAACTTACTTCTTCCAAAAGCCATCAAAATTTTTCATATTGCAGACTTCTCTATAATAGCATCCCTATGACCCTATATAACAATACTTCACTATAAAAGCCAAACTTTTTTCGGAATAAATTTTCATGTTATGTTATAATATATGTGTATATGATCGAAATCGGGAAGCCTGATTTCATAGCTCGAGATACTGCCTCGAGGGCAGAAGTTTAGAAGATGTCGAGCTCGGGTTCGAAGGTGGAATAAGAGGTTCGAGGGCCTGGGTGCTTGTTGAGAATTGAAGCCGGATACGACCGATGCTGAATAATTTTGTTATGAGTTTGTTATGGAAAGGACAAGATTCTCGCCACGTCCCCAAAGATCATGGAGAAAATTTTGGGATAGATTTGTACGTATTAGTACGAATCCGTACTAGGTTGTTATACAGCTGTACCAATAAGATATTTCACTAAAAATAGAAGTGTACCTTATTTAGGATTTTTCCTCCTATATAAATGGGACCCCAATCATTTGTAATCCTATCTAATTATTGGCAAAGAATATACTATCTTACTTTTCTCGTTTACTGTTCTTCAGAATCATTCTTTAGCTTTATTACACTTACTTTACTGTTCTGCTTTATTGCTCCTAACTCACTTCGAGGTCATCGAGCTCGAGGTCTCTACTGCTCTAGCAACAGTGATTTGGTTCATCAATTCTTCTCATACATACTCTATATCACTTGTTTATTAATTAGTATTAGACTAGATCACATATCTTTAAAACCACAAATCAAATTTAATTGTTACTCGAATTTTTGAGGTAAACAGTTTGGCGCCCACCGTGGGGCTTAAGATAATAGTGATTATTTCAGTGCTAGTTTTCTGATAACACACATTATTCTTCACACTTTTTCTTGTCAAAGATTCTTTGATTTCAGGCTAAAACATGTCGAACTCAGTAAATACACCAGTGCATGGTAACGACGGCCTCAGATTCCACGGGGAAAATGAAAATGCAACAGCTTTAGGGGCTGGTGTGCCACCGCTCAACCCTGGGGTAGGACCAATTCCTAACCCAACCGATGTTGGTTCACACATTGCTATAAACGCCGACTTGGGCACAGATGTCGGAGGAAGCGTGCATGGAGAAGTTCAACCCAATGGCCAAAGAGCACATGGTCGTGGAGATGGGGAAGTCAGTCTCCAAGTGATTTTCGAAATGTTGCAAGCACAACAGATTTCCATTGCTCAGTTGCAAAGCTAGCAAACGACCCCGAGTGCGGTGGGATCAGAAACTACTCATCGTGTTGAACCAATCCCGGAAAGGTCGAGCAACAATGGATTAGGAACTGACCCCACAATCATGAGAATGTTCGAAGAACTCATAAAGAGGATCGAGTCTGGAGAGAAAAGGATCGAGGACGACGATAAAAAAAGTGGAAACGTACAACTTGAGGGTCGACCAAAAATCGGGAGCACCTCCGGTTTTGAAAGGACTGGACTCTAAAAAGTTTGTGCAAAAACCTTCCCCCCGAGTGTGGTGATCGACTCCAACCCTACACCGCTATATAATGGAGAGGAGGGGTCGATGTAGGTTTTACCCGAAAGGCCGGGATCGACATCCATAGGGAGTTATAATTGGTTGGGGATTGGGTTCATATTTAATCTAGCTATGTGCATTGTCTTTAATTACATTTCTAACCATGAGTGGGTTATGTTTCTATTCTATTTTAATGCTATTGATTATTGAAAATAAACTAAGTACAATATTTTTGTAGGAGTTTTCTCAATTGACAAAAAACACTAGGGAAGTGACTTACACCTAGGAGAGTATCTAATGGGATCTAGAACCTAGGACAAACTTGTTGTATCAGGACCGTGATATAAACTCAAACTTAATTACTCACTCTATACCTCTCGGTAGTTTGAGTGACTTTGCCCAAATTGGCTTTCTCAAGCCTAATTGGGTGTTCAAACAATGCAAGTGAAATTGGCTCAAGTCGGGTATTACTATCTCTAGGTTTAACCTTTTAATTGGGGCTATCAATCTATTGAATTCACCTCAATTCCTTGTTAGCTTATTTTACCTAAACTTGGGCCCTCTTTCTCAAGAAGAGCCCTAGTACAAAAGGCACGAATCAGTGTTTGCAACCACCAATTCAACAGATAAATCATGAAACAAGTTAAATATCACTAACTCATAAAGAAATAAGCCCTAAAATTGAAGACCCATTAAATACCCACACTAGGGTTGGATTACAACCCTAGATAATGGGTCTAGCTACTCATAATTAAGGAATAAATCAAAGATGGATATGAAATATAAGCCATAAATGTTAATTACAAGAACAAAATCTAAAGTTATAAGCTAAAGCTACTCTAAAATTACTCAAAGTGGAAAAGTGCTGCTGTTCACGAGCTCCCTAATACATAAGATAACCTAAAAATATGAAAAATATCTATTTATACACAGCTGAAATTACTGGACAAAAAGCCCTTACGGAGGTTCCGCTGTCAGCGAAATAATGGGCTCCTCAACGAATGGACTTTCGCAGCCGCGCAATAATGTGCGCAAACCACATTTCTTTAGATTTGGACTTGGCATGGGCTGGATTTTGCGGACAGTATAAAAGCTAACCCGTCCGCGTGATCTTTATTGGCGGCCGCGTAAAATGTTCGGGGATCGCGTTCCTTCATTTTGGCTCAGTTGCAGACTCTCTGAACATTGATTTCGCTCCCAGCGGACTTCTTACCGCCTCAGTGTTTAGGTGGATTTGCGGCCGCGTAAAATGAACGTTGACCGCGTTTTATGCTTGGCCCAAGGTTGCCCGTTCTCTGATTCTCCACTTCCCGCTCTTAGCAAAGTTTCCTCCACATCCGTGCCAATGGTTTTGCGGCTGCGATTTTGTGACGCGGTCAGCGGTCCAAACTGAGTTCAATCTTATCTCTCTGAACCTCAAGTTCGTGGCAGCCCTTTGTAATTCGCCGCAACGGAGGAACTTGCGCTACAGTGCAACGCTCCAGTAAAGTTTAGGACTTGTGCAAGTTTGGCTCCTTCATGAGTTCGTTTTGGATTCTTTGCCTCATTTTGACCAACACCTGCAAGTAAGCACCTTGAGTTAATTTTCAGGAATAACTTAATGCATTTTTTACCCAAAACCTAAGCAAAAGAGAGTAATTAGTAGGTTAAAATCCCTAATTATCAACTCCCCCAAACTTAAGCTTTTGCTTGTCCTCAAGCAAACAAGGTATTCCACCTCCACAAGAAAAAGAAAGTATAATTTCAGCTGTCCAAAAGTAACTTCATCAAGCTTCAATTGGGACTAACAATTACCCTCAACACAAATGCATTATTGACAATATTATGAAATGACTTTCTGAGTTCCATAGGTCTAATGAGTTCCATAGGTCTAATGTGACACAAAAGCTTAAAGAGTTGACTCAATTCATCAAACAGACTCGCTCTCTCACGTAGGTCACTGTGGATCCCAAACTATTTCTCCTATACTCTCCATGAGCTTATTTCACCTTATCAAATGTACACTCAAAACCTGGGTAGTCAAGAAGTGCGCTCATCACTCTAAAAAGAATGCCACAAGTCCGGCTCTAAGTACCATAGGCTTTCCTCTCATGTAAATCACCACTAATATAAGCTCACTCAACTTGAAATCCTATAGGGATTTAGCGTGATGTAATGAAGGCTTTTTGGATCAAGGTCGGACACAATGAACTATGATTGTATCATCTTTCCTTAAGCACTCCATTTTCACAATTCGACTCATGCTTTCTTGACTCTTTGAGTCATTCTCTTCTTCCTTGGGGGGACTAGAGAGACACATTGCCTCTCTTTCTTCTAATTGACGCTCATTTTTTTTCCTTTTCTCATCATTCCAAGCTTTTCAATATTGTTTTCTTGAATCCTTTCAACCTTTACTTTTCTTTTGACATGTTTCTTTTTGGCTTTTCATCCTTTTCTTTGCCTTTCCTTTTCATCAATTCTTTTTGTTCTTTAAAACTTTCATCGCTTTGAACTTCCTTGTCTCTCCCCCAAACTTATGTTTTTGACTATTGTTCATCATGAATGCTAAGGAAAGATTGGGTGCCAATAGAGGGTTATTATAGAATGGATGAAGGCTTGTAATGCGGTTATTCAATGAAAAAGACTTAGGCTCAAATGGGTTGACTAAGGATATTATAATGGTAGGCTAATGAAGTTTTCAAATTCAAATGGGACCAAGGAGAGCCTATAATCACTTCTCAATTCGAGCTACACTTAGAATTTTGCCTAGAAAAGTACTCGGGGCAAGTTCTACACTTGTTGGCATGACACTTGGACTTGCAATTCAAAACCGCACCTCTCAATCTACTGGATTGTTAAAGAGAATGGAGTCGAGGGCCCATAAAAACCCTAGCTACGATTGAAACTCACATATGGTCACATAAACCACTTGATGATAATTTTAGTCAACTCAAGATTCTAAGGGTCACAACTACAACTAGTCTCGTCAACCACTTGTCTCTAACCATGAGGTCAAAGGTAAAATGTGTTGGTGCCATTTAAAATAAGCCCCCCTCACCCCGAATTAAAAATTAGCATTACCCTCAATGGTAAAAGAAAAAATAGAATAGGGGAAGGGTAGAGAGTAAAGAAAACTCCCTAAGATGCCTCTGTTTGCATAGGGTCACTGGTTGTGGCTGGGCTGATTCATCTCCCTCGGGGTCCTCCAACTAGATCTCCAAATCCTCACTCTGGGGGATCACCACCCTCCTCACTGGCTCATTGATAGCCCCCTACTCTGGTACCAATGATGGCTGCACTGTCTGAGCTGAAAAGGCAAGCTCTCCCATAAGGAGATCAAGAGGGATATCACCCACTGCAGTGAGCTTAGCCACCTCCTTCTTCAAGTCATCCTAACTCTTCCTCATCTTCCTTACATGTTTACCCAGGGACTTGATTTCTTTCTCATGAGTGCCCATGGACTCTAGAATCTTCTTCTGGTTGTCAACTAGACTCTTCAAAGTTTCCTCCAATGATGGAAGCATCTGGATCTGGGTTGGGGCTTCCTGGGTTGCTATGGCACTAGATAAGGCAGATAGCTTTGCTGAAGCTACCTGCATCCAATTGTTGATGTCGACCAATGTCTGGTTTACTCTCAGAGCAGTCTGAGGGTATGCTGAAGAAGAAGGCACTGAGGTAGGGATGGAGGCAAAAGGTCCGGAGGGAGGATGTGGCATGGCAGCAGATGAACCCTTAGCAGTGGATGACTCGGAACCTGTGGCCACCACCCCTGGCTCTTCAGACTGACTAGTGGAAACGGTGGCTTTGCTCTTGGATTTGGGATTTTCCGGACCTTGCAGACTGTACCAGGTAAACGGCCTCTTCGACTTCACTTTGGTGTCATAATCCCTTCCCTCTACTCCCTGATCCTCGAAGTACATAGTGAGGAAGTTTGGGAAAGGGATATGACCTCTCATCCGTTTCGATTTCCTTGGTGATCACCCTAGCCATAATATTCCCAACACTGATCGGGAACCCTACCGTAATAGCACCCATAATAATAGCCCGAGATACTGGCATGTCACTGTCATGAGTAGTGGGGTCGATATGCTACATACAATTATGGCCCATCCCTTCGCCTCGAAGCTCAGAGTGTTCCTGTAGATAGGGACCCCGGGTTTCAACCAAGCTGGGTTGGTATCGGGAATAGTAATCACTGAAGCAAGCCAAGGGAGGGCTAACTCATCCAGCTCCACCTTCTCCAGATACAAGGTCTCATCTTCATAATTGAACCCAACATAGTCATTGAGAGCTTTGCCATCAAACATAATCTTCTTGTTGCGGACTTTGGTCAAGTATGTGCCATTTTTGATGTGGGTGACATTAGCATAGAACTCCTTAACCAAAAATTCATTGTCCTCTAGCAGGTTTCTAGTGAAGAACTTCCACCCCACTCTCTCGTTGAAGTGACTCTTGCGTTTGGGTTGTGGGGTAGAAGGTATCGCTCAATGAACACCTTGTCCAATGTAAGTGACCTCTGAGGCCACCACTCCCTGAACTTGTGATATGCTTCTCATTCACGAGCCGGTCTTGCCATACCACCGGGTTATGTGATCTCACCAATACCCATGTCGATGTGTCACCACCCCTCCCGTCGTCCTAAGGCATCATCATCACTATCAATCTGTACTGGGACAGCTGTGGAGGCTGGAGCTGCTGCATTGGGGACCGGGGGTGGAGGAGAGTCACTAAGTCCCAAGCTATCACAAGAGCCGGACACAGAAGTTGATTCATTTATAAAGTGACGGGGTTGGGATTATGCCTCATCTTGAGTCTCGCCAGCTTCCCCCTCTGAAATCTCCCGAGAGGGGACATACTCACTCGTCTCTGAAGTGTCAGGAGTGGGCCTCCAGAGGGTTTGTTTCTTCCCAATAAGGACTTTAGAAGCTAAAGGTGCAGCTTGTTGTTTGCCTCTTCCCCGTCCCCGGGAGTACTCTCTCCTCCCTGGTTGTTTATCTTGTCCACCTCTTGATCGAACCATTGTCTGCATATATAATCAGTGAAAGCTCATTAGCATTAGCATTCAAGCAAGTACAAGACGAAACAGATAAATGATCACAACATCTTATAACATAGTGGACCGCTGTCCACGGAAAAAGGAGCACGACCGCGGATAGGCCATTGTTGACAGCGGAAAAATGGCCGCGTCCGCGAGAGATTGGGATTCAGACTACACTGTCTCTAAACATTACTCAGCACTGAGAGCGGAATATTGGGCGTGACCGCGAAGGCTTCATCACTGTCCGCGTAAAAACGGATGTGGCTGGGGACCCGACTTAACACTTCTTTGAATATGAATTTTGTTGTCCGCGAAAAAACAAGAGCGACCATGTAAAGCGAGCCTCTGACATCGGAAACATCACTGCGGCCGCATAAAGCAGGCCAAGTCAAACCCAGCAAAATCATATCATCGCTGACCGCAGAATTTAAGCCGCGAAATTTAAAATAAACGGGTACTGAAGAACATTCACGAGGTAGGGTTTACACTTAGTGTGGAATTTAAGCAATTAAGAAGTAAAGTAAGCCACCCCAACCCCCATTAGGTATCAAAAAACCATTACCCATTCATTTTCATCAATAACTAAGCATGCTTATGATTGTAGGTCTATAGTAACCCTAACTAGAAAGAAAAAGTAAAAGTAAGTAAAATGAAAGAGGAAGAACCAAAATTAAAACTAAGAAATTGATCATACTAGGAGTTAGATTTGTTGTAGGGATTAACCTTGCTAAATGAGATGAAGTTCAGATTCAACCAGGGTTAATGAACAGTGCAAAGGGAGCTTTGAAGTGTTAGGGTGTGAAAAGTGTAAAAGGAGGAGGGACCTCCTATTTATACTAAAACCCTAGGACCCACACCGACCTACCTAGAGCGGCCGCGGAATTCCACCACGGTCCGCACTTTTCACATTTTGAAGAGCTGAAAGTGCGATATCACCACTGACAGCGGAAAAACTGGCGCAACCGCGAAAGAGAGACTGCTAACCGCGAAAAATTGACCGCGGATGTGGACCAAAATTCAGAGAGATTGTATTTTTTATTTTTGTAGGTCCGCGTCCGCTGCACTATATCTCCCCCGCGAAAAAGCTACTGCTAACCGCGATATTTTGAGCGCGGTCAGTAGTCTAAAGCACACTTAGCCAAAAAAATTTCCAGTATTTGTCCTGCACTGCATCAACAATTCCTACACAAATCTTACAACCAGTTAGGTCAAAAGATCCTAATCTAAGAAGATAAATGAAAAAAAGAAAAAGAAAAATCACTTAGGTTGCCTCCCAAGAAGCGCTTGATTAACATCGCGACACGACGCATGTTACCATCATCATTGAAACTTTATCAAGGCCACCACGTGGCTTTCATCAAACTTTCCCAAATAATGCTTCACACGATGCCCATTAACCCGGAAGATTTCACCAGTTTTGTTCTTCAAGTCAAGAGCACCAAAAGGTGTTACATGCACTCCCTCAAAGGAACTACTCCATTTGGACTTAAGCTTTCCCGGAAACAAATGTAACTGGGAGTTGAAGAGAAGGACCAAATCACCCTCTTTGAATTCCTTATTTTGGGCTTATTTATCATGCAAGTATTTCATCTTCTCCTTGTGCAATGATTAGCTTGAATAGGCATGAAATCAGAATTCATCTAGCTCATTGAGTTGTCCAGCCGGAGATTTGTTGCAACATCCCATTCAAGATTTAACCTCTTCAAGGCCCACATTGCTTTGTGTTTTATCTCAAGAAAAAAATGACACACTTTACAAACACCAACCGGTACAGATACATACCGATTGGAGTCTTAAATGCAGTCCTATAAGCCCACAGCGCATCATCTAGCTTCCTTGACCAATCCTTTCTATTGGCATTCACAGTTTTTGACAAGATGCTTTTGATTTCTCTATTTGAAACCTCCACTAGATTGGGGGTGATAAAGAGTAGAGACCTTGTTATTGACACTGTACTTAGCAAGCAAAGTGTCGAATGACCTATTACAGAAATGAGACCCCCCATCACTTATAATTGCCCGAGGAGTAACAAACCGTGAGAAAATGTTCTTCTTGAGGAATGCCACTACACTCCTGGCTTCATTGTTGGGCAAAGCCACGACTTCAGCCCACTTGGAAACATAATCAACCACCAAGAGAATGTAACTATTTCCACACGAACTCACAAAAGGCCCCATGAAGTCTATGCCCCACGCGTCAAACATGTCAACTTCAAGAATAGTTGTGAGGGGCATTTCGTCCTTCTTTGATATTCCCCCAACTCTGTGACATTCATCACATCTCTTGACAATCTCACTCGCATATCTATACAGGGTTGTCCAATAAAAACCACAACTAAGAACCTTGAAAGTAGTCCTCGCCCCACCGTGATGACCGTCGTAGGGAGAGGAATGACAAGCATCAAGTATGGTCATTTGCTCCTCCTCTAGGACACACCTACGGATCCCTCCATCATTTCAAATCTTGAACAAGTAGGGCTCATCCCAATAATAGTCCAAACTGTTCCGTTTGAGTTTCTTCCTTTTGTTAGAAGAGAGCTCACACGGGACAATACCGGTAACAAGGAAATTGGCAACATCCGCAAATTAAGGCATATCATTCAAAGAAACCGAGAGGAGTTGCTCATCCGGGAAAGCATCATTAATCTCAATACCATCTTTAGGCCTCCCTTTCTCTTCTAGACGGGACAAATGATCTGCAACCTGATTTTCGCTTCCTTTCCCATCAATGATCTCGAGGTCAAAATTTTGAAGCAACAAAACCCATCTCATTAATCTAGCTTTTGAGTCCTTGTTTGTCATCAAATACCGGAGCTCCGCATGATCAATATGAACAATCACTTTGGTGCCCAAGAGATAAGGCCTGTGCTTCAAGAGCTCAAAAACCTTCATGCATTCTTCATTGAAATAAAATTTTGCATCCTTCTCTAATAGATTGCATAGGGGATTCACCACTTTGGAAAAGTCTTTGATGAACCTACGGTAGAACCCCGAGTCACGGTCCGAGTAGGGATCAACTCATTCTTTTCATTTTTCACCACAGTCATATCCTCCTTTTTCGGCACACGTTGCACCGGTGAAGTCCATGCACTGTATGATATTAGATATATATAACCCCTACATCAAGCCATTCGATAATCTCCTTTTTGACCACCTCGTTCGACCTCCGTTGATGTTTCACGGATAGTTTTGCATCATTCTTAAGTATAATTTTATGCATGCAAAAGGTGGGGCTTATTCCCCGAATATCAGCTAAGGTCCATCCAATTGCCTTTTTTCTTTTTTGAAGCACTTCAAGAGTGGAGTTTACTTGCACTTTGGTTAAGCCAACTTAAAGGATAATATGTAATGTAGAAGAAGGGCCCAAGAATTCATATCTAAGGTGTGATGGGAGAGACTTTATCTCCAAAGTTGGTGGCTCCTCGATTGAGGGATTTGTCGGTGGAGTCTTCCGATTTTCCAAGTCCAAGGAAAGCTTACGTGGTCCATAAGAGTAGGATCCCATTCCTTGCAATGCATTAACACATTCAACTAAGACATCCCTTACATCATCCTCGTGGTTCAACAAAACAGCTTCCAAGGGATCTTCCACGTTGATCATTGCACTTGTATCATCAATTATAACTTCTGTCACAAGATCCATAAAAGATCAAACCTCAGTACTATTCGGTTGCCTCATTGACTTACACACGTGGAAGACAACCTTTTCATCGCCCACCCGGAAGGTGAACTCACCTGCTTCCACATCCACCAATGCCTTTCCTATTTCTAGGAAAGGCCTTACCAAGATTATATGCACCTCATAGTCGAATTCACAGTCGAGGATCACAAAATCAGCACGCAAGATAAACTTGTCGACCTGTACAAGAACATTATCAATAATACTAAGGGGCCTCTTCATTGTTCTATCCGCCATTTGTAGTATCATTGAAGTTGCTCTTGGTTGACCAATACCCAAAGTTTTGAATACAGTGTAAGGCATCAAATTTGTACTTGCACCCAAATCACACAAGGCCTTTGCAAAATCCGCACTCCCAATGGTACATGAAGTTGTAAATGCACCAGGATTTTCAAACTTGGGAGCCATCAAGTTCACATGAAACTAACTTGATGAGTCATTTTGATGGTCTCACATTCCATAGATCTCTTCTTAGTGACCAAGTCTTTTATAAACTTGGCATATCCCGGCATTTGCTCAAGAGCTTCCACCAAGGGCACATTGATTGACAAGCTTTTCATCATTTCAATAAACTTCTTGAATTGATTTTAGTCTTTTGATTTGAAAGTCTTTGAGGATAAGGTGGAAGAGGCCTTGGAAAGGAGCCTTGGATTTTGTCACTATCGGCTCTGGTATGTCTATTACACCCTAGACGGGTTCACTTCATTTTCAATTTCCTCCTCGTTGTCATGAATATCAATCCTCACTTCACCATACAGTTGCTCTTCACTCACTTGCTCATCAACTATAGGAAAATCATCATTTTGCATTTCATTATCATCACACACAACTCTCTTTTTCTTGGAGGTACTTGCTTCACCACCTCTTTCGCTCCTTGTGGTTACCGCCATTGCATGACCGGTGTTGTCATTGTTCCCGCCTTCAGGTTTACTATGGTGTCACTAGGTAGTGACCCCTTAGGGCGAGTGTTCAATGCTTGCAAGATTTGATCCATTTGGACCTCAAGATTGCAGATGGAGGTAGTGTGGGAGGCAATTTGAGCATCAGAATCAGCAATCCTCTCCATCATCTGTTTAAACATATTCTCGATCCATCCCATATCATTTCTTGACGAGCTTTTACCTTGAGATTGATATGGAGGTGGATTGTTGGGTTGGATACATCGGGGGCCATGAAAGCCCGACCCTCAATTTCCATTTCCACCTCAATTGTTGTTGCCATTGCCATTTCAATTGTTGTTGCCAAACCAACTTTGGTTGTTGTTTCCCCAGTTGTTTGAGTTGTTGTTGTTATTGTTCCAGTTTCCTTGCCCTTGATTATTCCAATTCTGATTATTCCCTTGATATCGCCACTGTTGATTTGGAGCATTTCTCCACTGTCCTTGATAGTTTTTTGCATAAATCACATCCTTACTGTGGTCATCATATGAATCATCATTTGTTGTATCCACTTCCACTTTGTTCATATTGATCATTGTTGCTTTGCATTTGTTGACCATGTTGTCTTCTCCTGTTGACCATTAGATTGACCCCTTCCATTGCATGTACTTGCTTTGGTCCTTGGATTTGTTGAAGCTGTGCTTTGGCAAGCTGGTTCATAGTTGTTGTTAACTCATCTATGGCTTTTCCATGGTCTTGGAGTTCCTTATGAAGATTAATCACATTCGGGTCACCTTGAGGAACATTTTCCCGACTTTGCCACGCTGAAGAAGTGTCAGCCATTTCATCAAGAATGTCACAGGCTTCAGCATATGTTAGCTTCATAAAATTAACCCCAGCCAACTGGTTTACCACACACTGATTGATCGTGTTTATGCCCCGGTAAAATGTCTGTTGGATCATAGCTTCTGTCATGTCATTATTGGGGCATTCCTTGACCATAGTTATATATCTCTCCCAAATCTCATGAAGGGGTTCATAGGGATCCTGTTTGAATGCTAAAATTTCATCCCTTAAAGCTGCCATATGTCCAGGTGAAGAAAAATTGTCAGCCAACTCATCCCATGTAGAGATGGAATGGTTGGGGAGTCTTTCGAGCCAGTCCAATTCTTTCTCTCTAAGTGAAAAAGGGAACAATATCAGTCTCAATGCATCCTCCGATACGTTTGTTTGTTTGCTTCCCCAACAGGTATCCACGAATCCCTTGAGATGTTTATATGCATTCTGATGGGGAGCACCTGTGAAGTACCCTCGTTGATCCAATAAATTCAACATCACATTTGTAATTTGGAAATTGCCCACCCGGATTCAGGGTGGGACAATCGCACTAGCATATCCTTCATTTGGAAGCACCTGAGGAGCTTCTCTTGGAGGGGCTGAGGGAGGGTCTGGAATATTTTCATTGGCCTGGCGGCCTCTTCTTTGAGCTTGAGGTACCAAATGAGCCTCATTATCACCATTATCGTCTACCTCCTCCCCGGGAGAACATTTCCAAGAGCATCAATCATTTGTACCTAAAGCGATTAAAACACACAAGTTAGTAAAATAGAAGGAAAGAAAAACAATATACACAACTAGTTAGATAGATATCCAAAACCACTTAATACCTCGGCAACGGCGCCAAAAAGTGATCGGCTTCAACCCTACACCACTATATAATGGCAAGGAGGGTTCCATGTAGCTTTTACCCGAAAGGTGGGAATCGATATCCACATGGAGTTATAATTGGTTGGGAATTAGTTTCCTATCTAATCTAGCTATGTCTGTTGTCTTTAATTAAACTTCTAACCATGAGTGAGTTTTGTTTCTATTCTAGTTTAATGCTATTGATTGTTGAAAATAAACTAAGTACAATGTTTTTGTAGGAGTTTTCTCAATTGATAAAGAGCATTAGGCAAGTGACATACACCTAGGTGAGTATTTAATGGGATCTAGAACCTAGGACAAACTTGTTGTATCAGGGCCGTGATATAACCTCACACTTAATTTCTCACTCTATACCTCTCGATAGTTTGAGTGACTTTGTCCGAATTGACTTTCTCAAGCCTAATTGGGTGTTCAAACAGTGCAAGTGAAATTGGATCAAGTCGGGTTTTACTATCTCTAGGTTTAACCCTTTAATTGGGGATATCAATATCTTGAATTCACCCCAATTCATTGTTATCCTATTTTACCTAAACTTGGACCCTCTTTATCAAGAAGAGCCCTAGTAAAAAAGGCACAAATCAGTGTTTGCAACCACCAATTCAACAGATAAAGCATGAAACAAGCTAAATATCGCTAACCCATAAAGAAATAAGCCCTAAAATTGAAGACCCATTAAATACCCACACTAGGGTTGGGTCACAACCCTAGATAATGGTTCTAGCTACTCATAATTAAGAAAGAAATCAAAGATGGAGATGAAATATAAGCCATAAATGTTAATTACAAGAAAAAAATCTAAAGTTATAAGCTAAAGCTACTCTAAAATTACTCAAAGTGGAAAAGTGTTGCTGTTCACGAGCTCCCTATTACATACGATAACCTAAAAATGTGAAAAAGATCTATTTATACACAGCTGAAATTACTGGACAAAAAGCCCTTGTGGAGGTTCCGCTGTCAGCGAAATAATGGGCGCATCAACGAATGGACTTTTGCAGCCGCGCAATAACGAGCGCGAACCGTGTTTCTTTAGATTTGGACTTGGCCTGGGCTGGATTTCACGGACAGCGTAAAATCAATTTGCGACCGCGTAAAATGTTCGGGGACTGCGTTCCTTCATTTTGGCTCAGTTGCAGAGTCTTTGAACATTGATTTCATTCCCAGCGGACTTCTTACTGCCTCGGCGTTTAGGTGGCTTCACAGCCGCGTAAAATGGACGCTGACCGCGTTTTACGCTTGGCCCAAGATTGCCAGTTCTCTGATTCTCCACTTCCCGCTCTCAGCGAAATTTCCTCCGTGGCCGCGCCAATGGTTTCGCGGCCGCGATTTTTTGATGCGGTCAGCGGTCCAAATTGAGTCCAATATCATCTCTCTGAACCTCAAGTTCGCGGCATCCCGTTGTAATTCGCCTCAACGGAGGAACTTGCACTGCAACATAATAATGGCGCTGATAGCGCTCCAGTAAAGTTTAGGACTTGTGCAAGTTTGGCTCCTTCATGAGTTCGTTTTGGCTTCTTTGCCTCATTTTGATCAACACCTGAAAGTAATCACATTTTTGACCCAAAACCAAAGTAAAAAAGAGTAATTAGTAGGTTAAAATCCCTAGTTATCATGCGGCCCCGAAGCCTATTCCGAAAAACTTTCGCATGATGGACATACCCAAATACAATGGGACTACTGATCCCAACAAACATATCACCACATATAATTGTGGTATAAAGGGAAATGATTTGGAGGAAGACGAGATCGAGTCTATTCTACTAAAGAAGTTTGGGGAAACTTTGTCCAAAGGGGCCATGATTTGGTACCATAACCTACCCCCGAACTCTATTGATTCGTTTGCCATGTTGGAAGATTCGTTTGTAAAAGCACATGCTGGTGCTATAAAGGTTGCAACAAGGAATTCAGATGTATTCAAAATCAAACAAAGGGACCACGAGATGTTGAGGGAGTTTGTGTCCCAGTTCCAAATGGAACGAATGGAGTTGCCACCAGTTTTCGATGACAGGGTTGTACAAGCTTTCACTTAGGGGTAAATGAGCAGAGCTCAATAGTATCGAGGCAGTTGAAAACATGACCAGTTGGGAGCCCCCTCGGGCTCGGTTTAACCAAACAGGTTAGATAAAAAAGATTCAAGAGAAGTACACAGGGAGCCGAGACTAAGTAAGGAGAGGTATCAGCCGTACATCGAAGATCGAAGGAACAACTCGAGGCGTAATGTACCTCGGAATAATCAAAGAGAAGATCAAGGCCAGAATTCTAGGGGACTCATGAGTAAGACCGGGTTCGACAGGCACTCAGAACCGGCAGATGCACCCCGACTATCAGAATATAACTTTAGCGTCGATGCCTCGTCTCGGCCATTGGGAAAATTAGAGATACCAGATAGCCTAAACCCATACAAACTGATGTTTCTCAAAGTAATCCCAACTTTATGTGCAAGTATCACGGTACACATGGGCACACGGCCGAGGATTGAAGGCAACATTCGAGATCTTAAGAAAATACAACATGAAACTCAACCCCGAGAAATGCACTTTTGGAGTCGGCTCGGGCAAGTTCTTAGGTTTCATGGTGTCGAACAGGGGGATCGAGATCAACCCCGACAAAATAAAAGCCATCGAGGAAATCATCATCGTAGACAATGTGAAAGCCGTACAACGACTAAGCGGACGGATAAATGCACTAGGCTGGTTTATCTCGAGATCATCGGATCAGAGTCATAATTTCTTTTCCCTGCTCAAGAAGAAGAACGATTCTGCATGGACTCCGGAGTGTCAACGATCCTTAGAAGAGTTAAAACGGTACCTTTCAAGCCCATCCTTGCTTCATACTCCGAAGGAGGATGAAAAAATCTACTTGTATTTAGCCGTGTCCGAGGTAGCGGTAAGTGGCGTGCTGGTTCGAGAAGAAAAATGTACGTAATTTTCTATTTATTATGTAAGTCGGACCCTAGGAGATGCTGAAACCAGGTACCCAAATTTAGAAAAGTTAGCACTTGCATTAATAAGCACATCTAGGAAATTAAAACCATATTTTCAATATCACCCTATATGTGTACTAACTACATACCCACTCTGAAACGTCTTGCATAAGCCCGAATTATTGGGGCGATTGGCCAAATGGGCCTTCGAACTTGGAGGGTATGATATCAATTATCAACCCCGAACGACCATCAATTCTCAAATTTTGGCAGACTTCGTGGTTGATTTTACGCCTGCCCTCGTACCCAAAGTAGAAAAAGAACTCTTGCTAAAAACGGGTACGTCTTCAGGGGTATGGACCCTCTTTACAGACGATGCCTCGAGTGTGAAAAGGCACGAGCTCAGTATTGTTTTAAAACTGCCTACGGGAAATATCATTAGGCAATCTATCAAAACTTCTAAATTGACTAATAATGACGCCGAGTATGAGGCCATGATTGCAGTTCTCGAACTGGCCAAGGGCCTGGGAGCAGAGGTCATCAAGGCCAAGTGTGACTCTCTTTTGGTAGTAAACCAAGTAAACGGAAGCTTCGAAATTCGAGAAGATAGAATGCAAAGGTACTTGGACGAACTCCAAGTGACATTGCACTACTTCAAGGATTGGACACTGGACCATGTACCCCGAGAACAAAACAATGAGGCTGATGCACTTATGAACTTGGGGTCGTCGGTCGAAGAAGATTATATTGTCCCTGGGACCGTCGTCCAATTGTCAAGGTCGGTGGTCGAAGAGGTCCATACAGAAATTAATTCAACAAGTTTGACGTGGGATTGAAGGAATAAGTACGTCGAATACTTGAAGCACTGGAAGCTCCCCTCAGACCCAAAAGAGTCAAGAGCCTTATGAGCCAAAGCAGCTCAGTTCACGCTCGATGAAACTGGAACATTATACAGAAGAACCTTCGTCGGACCACTGGAAGTGTGCTTAGGACCGGGAGGCACCGATTATGTATTGTGAGAAATCCACGAAGGCACTTGTGGGAACCACTCTGGTGCCGATTCTTTTGTTCGCAAGGTAATTAGAGCAGGATATTACTGGGATAGCATGGAAAAAGATACTAAGGAATTCGTTCGAAGGTGTGATAAATGCCAAAGGTTTGCACCGATGATCCATCAGCCCGCTGAACAACTACATTTGGTCCTAACCCCATGGACATTCAAGAAATGGGGGATGGACATCACCGGCCCCCTACCAACGGCACCACGTAAAGCTAAATTTATTTTGTTTATGACTGACTACGTTTCAAAATGGGTAGAAGCGCAGGCCTTCGAGAAAATAATGGAAAATGAAGTCATTGACTTCATATGGGACCACATCGCGTGTCGATTTGGGATACCCGCAGAAATAGTATGTGACAATGGGAAGAATTTCATCGGCAACAAAGTGACAAAATTCTTCGAAAGCCATAAAATCAAAAGGATTCTATCGACACCCAATCACCTAAGCGCAAATGGCCAGGCCGAGTCCACAAACAAAACTATCCTTCAAAACTTGAAGAAGAGCTTGAATGATGTTAAAGGGAAATAGAGAGAAGTATTACCCGAGGTGCTATGCGCATATCGAACAACGTCGAAGTCTAGCACGGGGGAAACCCCATTTTCTTTGGTGTATGGTTCCGAAGAATTGATTCCGGTCGAGGTCGGCGAACCCAGTGCCAGGTTTCAGCATACTATCGAGGCTTCGAACCACGAGGCTATGAACACTTGTCTCGAGATACTAGATGAAAAATGTGAAGTCGCACTTGTTCGAATGGCTGCGCAAAAGCAAAGGATCGAGAGGTATTACAATAGAAGGGCGAACTGATGAGTGGTGATTTTACCTCTCATTTTGGCCTCTTTTCGTTAGATTTTGCTTCCTTCAAAGGTAACTTGAGGTCGTTCATAGTGTGCATTTGCTCGAATTTCAGGGAAATGATGACATGAAGTGTTTGTCATTGAATTGGAGTGAATTTGAGCAAAACATGGTGAAAATCTCAGAAAACTTCCAGTGATTCCGTACATGCGGAACATAGGTCACAGGTGCGACCTCGCACCTGCGAAGACTGGCCCAGCTGTACAGAACTCGCACCTGCAGAGTAATTCACACACCTGCGGAACCGCAGGTGCGACCATTTGCCTGCTTCTGCGATAATTGACCAAGAGCTCCAGACTCGTACCTGCGAGTATATTTCCGCTCCTGCGGAATCGCACCTGCGAAGAATCTTCCGCAGGTGCGATCATCGGGCATCAGACCTGGGAAAATATGTAAAATCACATTTCTCCTTCCCCACTCTCATATACTCGACCTAGCAGAAATTTTTGGGTATTTTTTAGCATATCTTTGGATTTGAAAATATAATTTTGTGGAGAGAAGAACAAGTCTTGAAGCTAGGGTTTGCACACACACTTGGGATTTGAAGATTTCACTCTTGTGGTTAAGGTTTCCTTACCCATTTATGTTTGTTTCTTCATTTCCTTGCTTTGTATTGTATATTTAAGTGTGTAGTATTTATTTCCAACACTTGAATCTTGTTTATGGAAATTTACATATTTAAAGTGTGGATTAAATACCTTGTTGTGCTTATGTATTGAATGATTTTATTATATTTATGAAGTGAGTTATTGTTTCTTTAATCATTCTTGTTCTTTAATGTTTCCAAAGGGATTAGATTAGGACTCGCCCATTAACTTCGAACTAATTTTGGAAAAGATAATTTGGGGTTGGGAAAGATTAATTAACAAGAACTTGAGGCTTTAACCCTCATTTTATAGATTCTACCTAGGGATAGGATTGAACTACTTGTAGTCATATCCGGGTGTGCTTAATCTCTTGATTGGGTTAGGATTAATTCAATTAGGAAGTCTTATTAGTATTTGGAAAAAGCTAATTTAGAATTATTATCCGTGGATAATTAACATAAACTTACTCATATTTGTAAAATCGTGAAATACATTTGATCGTTACTTGAGTGTAATCCCCGAAGCATTCATACTTGTTGCCATTGATCACTTTACTTGCTTTCTAGGTTAGTTTATATTTTCGCATTTAGTTATAAACAACTTTCAAAACCAAAATCTTATTTGTTTGGCATTGCGCGATAAGTGATAATTCTCTTGCATTCCCGATCACCTCCATATTGTTCTCTGTGGGATTCGACCCCAACCTTGTTGGGTTACTATATTTGACATCGATCACTTACACTATTTTAAGGTGTAATTTGCGCGTATCATGAACCTTCGCCATTTCGTAGTTGGGGTCTTAGTTCTAAGGAAAGTCACCCTCAATACTCGAGACCCAAACGAAGGGAAACTAGGCCCCAATTGGGAAGGACCGTTGATTTTTAGCTTAAAGTGTATATATTTTATGTATATCGCCTCATATTTTACTTTTGTTTCGTGAGTTTTATATGATAAATATGATGATTTATATTAATTTGAAGTGTTTTTATGTGTAGGAATGATTCGGGATCAATCGGGAGCAAAACACGCAAAATTAGAGCAAAAATGGACGAAACCGGGAATTTCGGGATTTTGGGCGCCACAGGCAGGGCTGGGCGCCACCTGTGGCGCTGGAAACAGTGGAATTTTCAAGGACAGCGCCCTGGTGGGAGCCCGGCGCTGGACAGGGTTCCGGTGATGGGGAATTTTCCTGTTTTGCCCGGGATATGGTTATTTCGGCCCAAACCCCACCCAACGCGTATAAAAGGAATTCTAAGATTATTTTTGAGTTTTTATGCCACTTTGGAGAGAAGATACACATGAGATCATTATGGAGCAAAGGATTTCTCAGTTCTTCATCTTATTCTGNTGGTTATTTCTTCAATTATGTGTTTAATTGCTTAATTGTCTGGCCAGCAGTTAGGTTCTACATACTATCTATGTTATGCTTGGGAAAGCTGTATATAGATTAGAGAAGAATTGAAGAGAGCGCGATCTTAACCCTTTAGGGGAGGGTATTTGTGGTTAGGATAGGAATATACCTAGTCACCGTGCTTAATTAAATATCGTAATCTTAGTGCGTTCTGATAGATTAATTTCATAGGAATATAGGCATTAATCTATTGAGAATATGCGAGTAGTGCTTCGGGAGAAGGCTATGAGAGCATTTATCGATTAATTAGCAACCATGAGTGAATTATATGAAAGGGAGATTTAATTAGAATGCAATACGAGTGGTGAATTGATCACAACCCTGGAATATTTGTCCCTACTGAATACACAACAATACTCTTGTCACTTGATAATTAGTTATTTCATAGAGTCGTAGTATTAAATAGTTACATTCCTGGATTTTGTTTTGTCTTGATTAAATAACAATTAGAGTGATTTAGCAAGTAGTTTACACAAGTCCCTGTGGGTTCGACATTCGATTTAGCACTATATTACTTTCTACGACCACGTATACTTGCGTGCGCATTTGGGACCAACAACCGTACCGAGTCCTTGGAGTTGTAGGGAAAGGATTCTACAAACTTAGCACAATGGAAGGCGAGCAACTACCAAATAATTGGAACGTATCACTACTCAAAAAATATTATTACTAAGGTATGACCTTCTCCCCTTTTTTATTTATAGTTAAGACTAACTCCTTGCAGGTGTTCAATTGGAGACATCGAAGCACCCTTCAACTTGAAGACCTTAGGTTTTAAAGCATGTGTTTCACTCTTTTTCCCTTAGATCGGGTTTTATCCCAAATTGGTTTTTCCGGCAAGGTTTTTAACGAGGCAACATTTATATTCTTCCTAAGGGGAATTCAAAAAAGTATTCAAGGCTTCTATTCAATCAACTTCGAATACTGCGGGGCATCACCCTCAAAGGTTGTATTTTCGAAGAAAACAATTCATGCCAATGAGGTCCTCGATAGGAGAACTTTGTAATGGGCCAAACAGTAAAATGAACCATGTCCATATAGAATAATCGAGCCCCCAACGGCAAAACATGTACGCATGTATCAATTATTCAAAGAATCATTTTTTCTATATCAAACTAGCCCTCGAATAATTCAGAGGCTTTGATAATATCAGCCTTCGAAAAAACCTCAAGAGGTATTCAATTATCATTACACAACGAATTACAAACAAGGTTCCAATCGATTGAACCTTCGTAAAATCCAACGAGTACGAATACAAAAAACACATGCTAAGGCATACCAAATTTTTCACTAAGCTTTTAGCCGGAAAGAGGGAAAAACTATAGCCACTTTAAAGGCCGAATTGTCCCTACCTAAAGAGCCTAAGGGCCAACCTAAAAGAGCCTAAGGGCAACTAGAAGAGCCTAAGGGCCAATATTTGAGAACATAAAGGGAAAAGCACACAAAGGTCAAGGCCTTACCCTCACTTAGCTCGGATTCAAAGTCCCATCACCTCGAGCTAGCGTCAAACTGTCTTAAAGCTTAGGCCGAGGATAAAACCCTAAGAGGTATTCTGTCAGTAAACCTAAGGGCTTACCTTACCCCGAATTTGAGTCGATGCTCATTCAATTATCAAAATTTATAGCATAAAAAATTAAGCAAACTTTGAAGGAAATTGAAGGCTAAATAATCAAGGAAACTCATTTCTTTTTCATATATACAAAAGTTATTACAAAGGAGTTCTACACAACAAAAAGAAGATTACAAAAAGATATAATTTTTTTTTATCTACGCCAGGGGGGCATCCCTCCCGGGTCAATGACTTTCCCCATACCTGTTACTCCCTCGGGACCAGCCTCTTCCCCGAGAGTAGCCTCTCATTCAATATCCTCCTCTTCATCTCCGGAACCACCCTAGCCATCTCCGACGTCATCATCAACTTCAGAGGTAAGGACAAATTTGTCATCAACCTCATCTACCTTAGCTCGCTTTATCTCTTCAGAGAGGTCGAAGCCCTTGGTGTGGACATCTTTGAGAGTCTCCCTTCGATATCGACACCTGCCATAGTCATTGCACCTTTCTCCCGGTCGTCATCCCCCCTCAACTCCATCTGAGCATCGGCGACATCCTTCAAATAGATGGCTATTGTCCTGTCAGCCTTGATTTGTATCTCTTTGGCTTCGGCCCAGACTTCCACAACTTCGGCCTCGGCCTTTGCGAGACCAGCCTCGAGCTCAACTATTCTGCCAGCCTGGACCGAACTGCTCTCTTGGTCATTCCGAAGTTGGATCTCGAGGGCAGGTACTTTCGCTAGTGCATCTTCTTTCTCCGCAGCCAGGGTGTCCATCTTTTCTTTCCATTTATTACACTCGGAGTTGATTTGATCGACCTCACCACGAAGACGCTCCAGCATCTCCACCTTTTTCTGAAGCGGAGACATTGAAGTGTTAGCCTCTGAAGATGGGAGAGGAAGCCCGTATTATTTCAGAACAGAGGTTACCTGTTTCTCCAGCTCATCCTCATATTCACAAGCTTTGCTCAACTCTGACCGAAGGTGCTTTAGCTCTTCCTCCTTTTTGTCACAGAGAAGCCTAAGGGTTTTTTCTTCGTTCAGAGATTTATGCAGCTCGGCTTCGCAATGACTCAGTTCAGCTTTAAATTTATTGATTGCCTACAGAAAAGAAAGGAATGATCAGTTAAACAAAAGAAGAAATTATGGCATTAAAGAAATTACAACATTGTTAAGGCTTACACTAGAGAAAAGGCGTCGGGCCTCTTCGAAGGTTGAGGTTGCATCCGCTAGGTCGGCTTCATCGATTCCGAAAAAGCAACTCTGGAAGGGGTCGTCTTCACTCGGGACTCCGCCTAACTCGGGCGTCTTTAGGTTCTGAGCATCCCTGATGGCGTTCTCGGAGTAGGCATGAAGCGACGGGGAATGACCTGCTGTCATGACCTCAGGGAGATCACCCGAGGCGCTTTGTTCGGGCAGAGGAGCTGTCACACCTCTTTTTTCCCTCACCACCCTTTTACGTGGTTGAGTTAGAAGAGTTTTCTCCAATTAAAGTGACATTTTTAAAAAGGATCATTTATTATCTAGAGCCGCCACTTGAAATTGAGTTTTGGTGTTCCAAGTCACCTTTTATTGAATCCCTTATCAAAAGGAAGATTTGACTCATAATTCATGGTCTACGAAAACAGAAGACTGAGTAAGGAATTCTGTTGACCGAGGGGAAGGTGTAAGGCAGCCCTCGAGTCCCGTGGTTCTAGCACAGTCGCTTTATTGACTGATGTAAGGCTTAAATCATTTTTTTAGTTATTCTTGTATTTTATTGATTATGGCTTATTTATTACCTTTTAATTAATTATTATATTTTATTAATTGTGTTCACCAAGATGCAAAACGCACACAAGGTACTTCTTTGAAATTAAATATTAAACCAAGATACGGAATGTACACATGGTTATAACACAATTATTTTAAATCTAAAGGCATCGAGACGCATAATGCGCACATGATCCTTTTATTATTTAAGCATATCAATCCAAGGTTCGGGTATGAACACATGTGCTAATATTTAAAACGCGTCTAAAGCATTTCTACGGATATTCATTTTAAAAAAAAAATAAGACTCATGTCACACGAACGTGTACACAATTAATAACATTTTATTATTATTAAGATTGTTTGGTCAAAGTCGCGCGAACGCGTACTTTTCCTTTAGCTTGGAAAATCATAATTATGTCACGTGGACGTATACATAATCGTGATAATTTGATTTAACACGTGCCTAAAGTATGCTAGTTATTTGAACGAATTATTATTATTATTATTATTATTTTTACAAACAAATCTGAGATCGTTGTAAGATCTGGAATAAATCTGTGGAGACGCGTCTAAAAATAAATAACCTGTATAGTTTTAGTACTTAAAACTATTTGTCTTAAAAGGCTTCACTATATGATATGGCTCAACTTGCTAATTTTACTTATCACAGTCTATGGCGCCTTGGATTTCTTCTACTGACTATTATTATCACACAAAGACTTAAGAAAAAATCAACTAATTAACTATAAAGTAGATAAAATAAGAGAACGTGCTAATATAAGATATGTGTAACCAACGCATACAAATAGTAAGATACAATCCAATTATTTTCAAGACTTTACTAAATATTAATAACTTAAATCCATACCAATCCCGCTATGTCAAGTTTTTAAATAAAGAAAGTGAACATGAATCCTTCTTTAAGAAACTAACACTTAAATATTGTGTTATGTCAATTTTATTTATTTAAATAAAAAAAATCTCAACAGTCAAATAAACCAAACAATAAATTTCATTCTCACAAAAGACGTACGACATATCATATACATGCAAGCAAAGTATTTGAAACAAAAAAAAAAATTTGGATAGAACATACCTTAGTAAAAGAGCTCCAGTAATCTTATAAGAAATCTGTTACAGCTTAAATCCAATTTGCTATATATGACCGGACAAAGAAACAGCAACCTCGAGCCAAAAGCCACGAACGAAAAATCTCCTTTTCTTAGCTCACCAGATTTAAAAAAAAAAAAAAAATCTTTGCTCTTTATTTTCCTCTTCTATCAATGTTATTTTTCTTTTATTTTTCCCAACGTCTGTTTCTTCTTTTGGTATTTTCTCCTTTTCCTTTGTTTTTAATCCCTTTTGTTGTTCTTGCGTCAATTTCCTTCTGTCATCCCTTTTTCCTTTCTTCTTTTCGTTCTGTCTTTCGTTTTTTGTTTTTTTTTCCGTTCTTCCTTCCTCTCCCCTTTCTTTTTCTTTTGATCTCCTTCTCCTCTTCATTATATATAGAGATGTGTGTGTATAATGTTTTGAGGAAGTTGTAATATGAGTGGGGTAAATGGGGATATGGATTGTGGGGTGTGTGCTGTGAGCGGGGGAAGAGTGTGGAGTTAAAGCTAGGAAAGTGGGGACAGTTGTGTGTTTTTTATTATTTTTATTTTTATTTTAATTCTTTTTTTTTTCGTTTTTTTATTTAATTAATTAAAAAAAATTAATTGAATAAAAGAAGATAATATATATATATATATATATATATATATATATATATATATACACCTTTAGACTTTAAAGAGACTATATAAATAAGAAGATTCACTATTTACATTAAGGGTCAAATTATACTATAAAAAAAAATTACTATAACTTACATTGAAATTAAAAGAAACCAAGTTTATATTCTAAGAATGTGATTTTTTCTGTTTTTAATTTTCTTAAATAAAACCTATTAAGAGTAAGATAAAAATTTAAAATATTAAGATTAGACCTAAAATTAATATTTACAGTAAAATAGTATAGAATTTGGGTGTGGTAAAATATTAGTTGTTCACAGCATGCCCCTCTTTGCTTGGAAACATGAAGAGTTTTCAGGCAAAGAAAATGAACAAGGTAACTGATTTTTGACCTCACTATTATTTGTAAAGGAGAAGAAGATAAAAGAAAGGATGTGACCGAGCCTTGGTTTTAGGTCGCCTACATATCCCGTGTTATAAGGGAATCAGGTCACGTGTAGTTCGAGTGAAAGAAGAGTGATGGAATATGCTTAGATGGAGAGTCCACTGAGGTTCCGTCGAGGTTCCGATCCGCGGTTCTGACTATTACATCAAAATGAAAAGAAAATTACATACTCTTGAAATCTAAGAGTTCCAAAATTCCTATCTAAATACCATCTGGAGTCTTGTCTTGATTCATGACTTGCTTCCTTCATTGACTTTAGACTGGAACCTGATGCTCTCCGATGTAACAGACTATGAAACACACTCATGTCTGCTTCTTGATCAGGTGATAGGAAGATAGATCTTGAAAATTCTCTGCATGCATTATGTCCAAGCTGATTTGGCCGATATTGAGATCAACATTCCATTTTCTCTGGCAAGAGCTGGAATCTTATTTTTTTTGCACATTCAGTCCGTGCTTTGCAGAAAAAACCTACAAGCCATCACAAACAAACAAAACGAACAAAAAATTTCTGCCCCAGTTTGCACTAGAAAATTTTTGTGAGTTATTGAAAACACATTAAACTATCTTTGCTATTGCAGAATAAAGAATTGGAGAAGACACACATTTTTTTAAATATAAATAATAGGGGATGTCGTACCCAGTGTTTACAAGAATGAAGGCGACCAGGGGATGTAGTACCCTGTGTTGATGATAAGATGAGGCTCGTGGCACTATATGATGCTACTAGGGAATGTCGTACCCTATGTTGGCAAAAAAATGCATCCAGGGGATGTAGTACCCTGTGTTGGCAATAAAGTGAGGCTCATGGCTCACTGAGATGCTACTAGGGAATGTCGTACCCTATGTTTTCAACAAATGACATTCGTGGTGCTTTAAAATGATACTAGGGAATGTCGTACCCTATGTTGGCAAAAAGCAATGCAACCAGGAGATGTAGTACCCTGTGTTGGCAATAAAATGAGGCCCGTGGCACTCTGAGATGCTACTAGGGAATGTCGTACCCTATATTAGCAACGAGAAATACAACCAGGGGTTGTGGTACCCTGTGTTGGAAATAAGATGAGGCTTGTGGCTCTCTGAGATGCTACTAGGAAATGTTGTACCCTATGTTAGCAATGAGAAATACAACCAGGGGGTGTAGTACTCTATGTTGGAAATAAGATGAGGCTCGTGGTTCTCTGAGATGCTACTAGGGAATGTCATACCCTATGTTAGCAATGAGAAATACAACCAGGGATGTAGTACCTTGAGGTGACGATAGGGTATTCTCTATAATGAAACTAAAAATAACATGATTACATGTATATTAGAAGGAAATCAAGGATTTGAGAACTTCACTTGGTGATGTTCGTTCTTCCATGAACTGTTTCCTAAAATAGTTCTGTTCCTGTTCTGAACAAAGAAAGATTCGTCAGTTTTAAAATGGTGGTCAGTATGTGGCCTTGATTTCTTCAGCGACTTGACTTTGCGTCCGTTACACTTGTTAGAAAAATTGACTCTGTCGATGATCGTACAAATTGCCTGGAGTCATTGTTTCTGGAGATCCTATTTCTCAATATTAGAACCTGGCTATTTTGCGCCTATCACCATTTATGTTTATGATGCAAACAACCTTGCTCCCAGAACAACTTTTAACTGAGTAGCTTTCGTTGACCCTTGACACATTGTTCAGTCCTTCAAGACTTTTGCTCTCTGGGAAGCTCAAAGATGGATTTATGCCTTTGCCCATAATGTTCATGCCCAGAAAGTTTAGCTTCATATAACTGGAAAACTGTAACCAATTATGCGGCCTTTTCTTTGCTTTGCTTTGA
>MDKI01289007.1:0-61530 GCA_005239505.1 Nicotiana paniculata | reverse complement strand
ACCCCAGATTTGTATTTGCAACGCCCGTTTAGTCTTTATAGAAGACATAGTTGAGCGTGATCAGTAGACCTTTCAAGAGATGAATTTAGGAACTTCTAAACATTCTATCTTATTTTGAGATTGGGAGCTCGAATTTAGGCGATTTTTAGGGTAATTTGACGACTTCGATTGGGGTAAGTGTTTTTTACTCGCATTTGATTATTATTTATGAATCAATCCTTGACCTTAGCATTTGATTGTTGAATCCATATAAGGAAAATTGGGGGTTTTGGCAAAACTTATATTAAATGAAAAAAGATGATTCAATCCCCGATTAAGAGTTGGAATTGGATGAAACTTGTATGGTTGGACTCGTATTCGAATATTTTTTCGGGATTTGTGAGTTTTGCTGGATTTTGGGGTGCGATCTCGGATTGGATTTTTGGTTGACTTTGTGTATCTGCATCAATATCACATCTTTATTATTTGGGGTTGTTTCCTATGGCCTTTATTGATGTTATTAAGTTATTTTTTCATAGATTCAAGTCGTTTGGAGGTCAAATGATTCTCCGGGATTTCTTAATTAGTGTTATCCTATTGTTCACACAGTAGGTCTTTTGGACTTCAATGGAGTTGAATTCACTACTATTCAGCTTTTGTGGCCAGCCTATAGGCGGTAGCAGACCTGAGTCAGGCAAGCCAGCTGGCACAACAACACTTACATAGCATCAGTTTTCAATTATCTTCTTAGAGAAGTTTGTTCCAAGTACTCGTAAATAGGAGTTGCATAGGGAGTTTGAACATCTATGCCAGGAGGGCTTGATTGTGGCCTAGTACAAGATGAGATTCACGGAGTTGGAATGTCAAGAAGTATTTTGTGTCCATACTGAGAGGGAGAGGATCATGAGGTTCATTGATGGCCTCAACTATGGTCTTCTATATTTTATGGTCCGGGAGTTTAAGATGGATGCTAAATTTGACCAGTGGTTGAGATTTCCAAGTGCTTAGAGCATTTTCCTCAGCTTAGCGGGAGGAGCGGGAGGCTAAGATGACTCGTGGTTTGGCTTGTTTTAGTGGTGCCTTGTCTGGAGGACAATCACATCATACCAGATGCCATCCCTTTAGGCGCGTTCAGGCAGCTCATTAAATTCCCCGTGGTTCATCAGTTAGCCACAATTCATATAGTGCTCGCCCAGTTTAGTCATCATTTAGTGCGCTACCGGCATAGAGTTCTTACCGCGCTTCATCTGCTTAGGTTCCAAAGGCGATTATTCTGTCTATCAAGGTCAGCCTTAGGTTTAGCAACCTCATCAAAGGACGGGTTATTTCGAGTGTGGAGACTTGAGTCGTCTCAAGAGGGATTGTTCCATATTTATGATTAGTGTCCCATAGTAAAGCATTCAACCTATGGTTTCAGCACCAGTAGCTACACCCCGCTCAGCCAGCTAGGGGTTGGGCTCAATTGGTTCGAGGTCGCCTAGAAGGGGGAGGTCAGTCAAGTGGTGGACAAGCCCATTGTCATGCATTTCCAGTTAGGCCAGAGGTAGTTTCTTTCAACGCCGTGATCACATATATTCTTTCAGTGTGCCATAGGGATGTCTCAATGTTATTTTACCCCAGTTCCACTTATTCTTATGTATCATCATATTTTACTCGTTATTTGGATATTCCTCATGATTCTCACGATATTCCTATTCATGTATCTACATCAATGGGTGATTCTATTGTGGTGGGTTTTGTATATCAGTCTCGTGTCGTTACCATTGGATGTTATGGGACTAGAGTTGATCTTTTATTTCTTAATATGGTTTATTTTGAGGTGATTTTGGGTATGTATTAGTTATCTCATGACCACGCTATTCTTGATTGTCATGCTAAGACCATTCACTATGCTAGAGTTACCGAGGCTGGAGTTGAGATGTTCTCTCAGTCACACTTCTAGAGAGCAATTTCATTCTTAAAGGCTCAACAGATGGTTGAGAAGGGATTCTTGGAGTATTTGGACTTCGTGAGAGATGTTAGTGCTAATACTCCTACTATTGAGTCATTTACAATTGTGAGGCAGTTCTCAAATGTGTTCATGCAGACTTGCCGTGCATTTCATCCGATAGGAATATTGATATTGATATTGATCTAGTTACCATATCGCATGTCACCAACGGAGTTGAATGAGATAAAGGAATAGCTAGATAAAGGTTTTACTAGGCTTAGTGTGTCACCTTCACCAGGCCTAGTGTGTCGCCTTGGGGTGCGCCGGTACCATTTGTGAAGAGGAAATTGTCACGCCCCAGCCTCGGGGAGCGCGACCGGTGCTCAACCGAGTGAACTCGATCGAGCAAGCCTTATAGACACTTCCTACCCGACTAGATTACGATCAAGAGAAGATGCGTTACCATTAGTTAAACAGTGGGTCATACATATAAACATTTCTAATTTATTTCATTTCATTTCGCTACATCATAGTTATGTTCCCAAAATACGCGCACTTTATGATTTAATGAAACAAGAGTTCAAAATATACATAATTCGTCTGACCTTTCTAGCTCCCATACACAACCCACATAACGTCTACGGAGCCTATAAAGATACAAAAGATCATGATGATAATGCCGGAGACAAGGCCCAGGCGATACCTCAAAATGTGGTAAAAACATATACATGAGTTACAATACATGACCCTGGGATGAAATGGGGCTCACCAGGACTGCTCAGGAGAGGATGCACCACTAGCTGCGATCGACACTGCCTGCTATGGAACCACCTACATCCATTCAAATATGTAATGCCCCCGGCAAAAGGGACGTTAGCACTGTCAAATAGTACTAGTATGTACAGCTAAAATACCATTACAATATAATGAACAATAATACAAGGGAAAAACAGTTATGAGATCAATAAAAGCTTCAAACAATACTAAAACATCAAGTAAGGGTCACATGAGTTCTCAATCAAATTCCATCTTATTAAGTTGGTATTCTTTAGTGCCATAAGCCACAATCCACAATGCCACCGTGTTCTTACACGGAGTCCGATCTCGACCCGATCGTCTAGGTCATCTCATTTGAGACATCAACCATATCCACAATTTCAATCATCATTTCCAGCACAATTACCACCATGTGTGCTGCATGGCGTCCGATCACAGCCCGATCGGCTAGGCCATCTCATTTGAGACATCATCCTTTCAATCAATCATCTCACTTCGCATTTCTTTCCCATCTTTCAATACATTGACACGAGTGGCCTCATTTACTAGGTCGTTCTTGGCACTTGGCCGCATTTTTCAATTCAAGTTTCCCCTTTTACTTATTCAATAGAGGCATATCATATAAGGAATTTGTAAACATAAGGGAAAGACTTGTAAGATCCTAAGCACATACATGTCTTTCATACAAATTGGCATAACAACCTTTATTCGATTTTTGACATCAAATCTTAACCTTTCTTAACACATACTTCACATTTTTACACATATCCTCGAATGGAAAGATGACATGAAAAAAATTTAGTACAATTATTGAACATGTATCATTCAACACAACACAATAGGGACATTCAATTCCAGTATGATCACTTTAGGGGACTTACACCAATTTCACAAACACCGGGGATTTTGATTCTAAGAAGAAGGGGGTTTAGCCATACATGCCTCAATTGAGCTTTCCTTAATTCCTACAATAATTCCGGAACCCTTAGCACCTTCAATCTATTTTAGGAGTACAACAAGTTGAATAAGAAATTAGAAGGTGGATCAAGATTCTAGCTCACTTGAGCATTCTATAAAACACTATGTGTTTATTAAGGTTTCATGGTCCTTTTTATGAGATATTACACCAACCCATTCCCCATTCTTTTCTATCTTTTATTTACGATTCCCCCACATATTCTAGGAACACATGCATGAAATGTAATCACCCTGATCCCCATGAGTTATCTCACCAATGGCCCATTATAGCTATGTTTGAAATTAAGAGCTAGGCTGATGAATTCTTACCTCTTGGGATGAATATTTAGGTGCCTCACTTGAATATATTCAAGGTTGGAAGTGATAATTGAAGAACAATTTCGTGAATATTAGGCCCTCCCTCTAGAACTCTTTCTCTCACTCTAGAATTATTATAAGAAAATGTGTTCAAAATTGTCCAAAATGGGTGTTTTAACGAGATAGGGTCGGGTTTAAAAATAAGAAAATAGGAGCCCCGACACAGATCTGCGGTCTCATATGCAACCACATAATGCTTCTGCTGTCCGCAAATGGGCCGCATAATTGGCCTCAACCCCTAGCATTTTTCTGGTTCAGTCTGCGACCAGTTTGTGGTCCGCAGACCTGTTCTGCGATCGCATAATGCACCACAGAACTCCCACATAACAAATCGCAAAGGAAAATATGCGATCAATGTGCGGCTCATGAAATGGTTCTGCGATCGAATAATGGGCCGCAAAAATGGCATCAAAATTGGTCAAAAAGGCTGCCTCACTCTGCGGCCATTCTGTGGTCCGCAGAGTGATTCTGCGTCCGTATAGTGAATCTCAGAAATGCCCTTCTTCTGCAAAATATAATCCTTCATCTATTTAATGCACTGCTCAATCCGAAAAGTTCAATTTTTCTATTATTAGTGACCTCTACGCCTAGCTCAGCATCACAGAATCCCGATTAGGAAAAAAATAATTACGGGCCTTATAGAAAGATGGTTCTATGAGGATGTGTGTCGACTATAGGCAGTTGAACGAAGTTATAATCAATAACAAGTACCCACTGTTGCGCATTGATTATTCATTTGATCAGCTTCAGGTTCATAGGGTATTCTCGAAGATTGACTTGAGATCGGGGTACCATCAATTGAAGATTAGGGCTTCAGATATTTCTAAGATGGCTTTAGGACCCATTATGGGCATTATGAGTTCTTGGTGATGTCTTTAGGTCTGACCAATGCTCAGGAACTTTCATGCACTTGGTGAATAGTGTATCTTAGCCTTATCTGGATTCCTTCGTCATTGTCGTCATTGATGATATATTGGTGTATTCTCACAATCGGGAGGAGCATGAGCAGTATTTGAATATCATGCTCAAGACTTTGAGGGAGAAGAATCTATATGCTAAATTATCCAAGTGTGAGTTCTGGTTAGACTCGGTAGCATTCTTGAGATGTTGTCCAGTGAGGGGATTAAGGTGGATCCAAAGAAGGTGGAGGTACTTCAGAGTTGGCCCAGACCTTCTACCGCTACCGAGATAAGAAGTTTCCTAGTGTTTGGCTAGGTATTATCGCTGTTTTGTTGAGGAGTTTTCATCTATGGCAGCCTGTTGACGATCAATTTTGACCCTCCCTTTTAAAATTAAATTATTTACACTTATTAATAAGTGATAAATGTAGTAAAATATTTTAAATCACTAATAACTATTTTCTTAAAATATAAATAATATAGTACATAATAATAATTAGCAATATTTAATTAATAGTAATTTAGTTTTAATTATTTTGTAAAATATATTACTCATGCTATTTTAATTAATTTAAATAACTCTCATATATTAATAAATTAGTCTTTAATTCATAAGTATATTATCTTTATTGCATTGATTAGCCAAAATTAGTTTTCACAGATGAAGTATTGTAATTATTTCAATAACTAATTAATTACAATTATTATTAATATATTTGATAATTAAATTTTATTACATTTAATTGAGATTAATTCCGTCTAAAATTTAATTGTAAGAGGGGTTAAAACTCAAAAATATTGTACTTGAAATTGTCTAATTATGTTCGATATGGCTACATTATAAATTTTATCCTAGCTTGTTTGGTCCATAAACACAAGCCTAATACTTGTTACCCGATCCAAAACCCATCTCATACTAAAAGAAAAAAGGGTTTTTAATGACCATTTGCTAATGAAGGAATGTGAAGCCGGTCGTTGTAAGTGAACTTTTAGTGACCACATTTTTTCGGTAGTTAAAGTTGATTTTAGTTCGATATTAACGAGGAGATGAGATCCAGTCCTTAAAAACCATAATATCCGGTCGTTAAACTAAAAAAATTAATAAAAAAAGGGCTCTAAAATTTCCCTATTATTTTCCCAACCCTCCATGCGCCCACCCATACCCCCAAACCCTCAATCGCTAAATAAAAGGAAAATACTTGTTTACCTTGAAAATGGTAATTACAATTATATTTGATTTTGTGGTTCTAAAAATATGTGATCTATTTTAATACCAGTTGTTTAGGCAATAGTTTCTAAGTGAGAGGTGAGAAAATGAGATAAGAGCAAAGGATAATGAGATTGTGCAAATCGAGCAAGTGAGAGACGGGGTCTCGGGCTTGGTCAAAATTGGCCTCGAGGTCGAGCTCGAGAGCTTGACGGGGGCGGTCGAAGAGGATACAACAATATTGAAGGCCTCGAAGATGGCCTCTTTATGATCAATAACAAGTAATAAATGAAGAACAATTAATGAACACAATAAATGAAAAACAATAAATCAATGGAGCAATTGTAAAGAATGTTTTTAGTTTTAAGAGCAGAGAATGTTCTCGTTCTTGTATTGAATATCATGTGTCCTACAAAATGATAAGGGTCACCTTTATATAGGAGGAGGAAATCCCAATATAGTACATGTGTAATTATTACAAATGAACGTAGCTGGTACAACTTTTTAATGTCACGGTATGGACTTGTGCTATTCTTGCAGACTTGGTCAGCATTAACCACGTGCCTTTTGGAACTTTCCGCTTTTCCACAATGGTCTTCGATCTTTTATCCTTCCTCGAGGTATGTCGACCCCTCGGGATACGTCCTCGAGGGATGCACCTCGGGTTGAACTTCAGATTTTTCTCTGATACAATCAAGGTCGAGGCTCGGAACGCTGTAGAAGACTCAAAATTGACTTTCCCCGATTTTACCGTATACAGATAGTCCCCACGTTTCTTGGAATAAAAAGACAAGAAACGATTTGAATTCACCAACTTTTTAATGCCTTGATTATCCTGTCAGTCATGCTATGTAAGCAACTCATGTGAGAGATGCTCAGAAGCCATATTTGCACAGTTCTTGAAAAGATTTGAATTTATTACGCCAGTTGATTGCCTTTTGGCTTTCCTCTATGCGCGCGGTTGGCCTCTATAAATACTACTTCTCCTGCCCCTCTTCTTTCATTACTTCTTCTAACCTTTTTGAAAAGAGCTCTCATTGCTTCTTTCTCGTATCCTTTTCCAAATCAGCTCTCTCTTGTTTCCCTTGAAATCTTTCAGCATGAATGACGAAGGCCTCCAAAACTATTCCACGAGGTGATAAAGCCTTTTCATATCCACGTTCCTCTAAGGGTAAGGCAACAATACCTCCAAGTCTCGAGGAATGCATCCCTGGGCCCTGTGAAACAACCTCTGATTTTAAGGTCGATAAGCCTTCCTCGAAGCCGGGAGGGAGTGAGCCCATATCCCGATATATTAGCATAATAACAGACATCGAGAAGGTGAAGGCCGACTGCCACTGGGAAGATGCGGTGCAAGTGGAAATTCCCTCTCGTGATGAGGACATAACAATCCATAAAGCCAACTTCCTTAGTGTATACACCTACCCATTTACCCTAGGTCCGGTAGAGCCATCCTCGCCATCGATAGACCCCGTTGTTCTCGACTTCTGCAAGCGATATCAAGTGACGCTCGGGTAAATTCATCCATCATTTTCGCGTATTGTTTACATGATTAGGCATTTTACAAACATGGTCGAGGGGATTCCTTTTACCCTCGACTACCTGATCAGAATGTACAATCCCCGACTTTACCAGGGTGGTCTGATTAAGCTTCAACATCGAGCTACAAAGTTTTTCTTTGCTTGTACCGATGAAGACAAGGACAGAGGGTGGATGAGCCGCTTTGCTCGAGTTAGGACCTCAGACTTGATTCTATTCGAACGGATGCCATTCCCTGAGGAATGGAATATGAATCGTAAGTTAACACCTCAACTGAGCCTTTTTCATTTCCCTTCGGACCAACTTCCCTTTGAACCAACTCCTTTAGATAATGTAGTTGTCGTGTGGTATCCCGATGCGGTTAAGGATCTCTCGAGCTGGGTTCGCCGGCTCGATTCGACCTGCCCGTATGATGAGCGCGTATGGCGCGATCTGGCCAGGGGCCGATGGGAAGCTGAAAATCATGGTGGGGACTTTCCTTTGGCAATACCTGAGTTCTTCAAAAGAGTTACCCCCTGAATATATTCTAATTTTTTATGTTCTGTGCTTAATCAGCCTAGGGGATGCCTCTTTTATGAGAGAAGAACTGCCTGGGAAAGCAGATATCCCAAAACTAGATGAGGAGAAGAAGAG
Organism: Nicotiana paniculata; assembly: GCA_005239505.1. Classification (NCBI taxonomy): domain Eukaryota; kingdom Viridiplantae; phylum Streptophyta; class Magnoliopsida; order Solanales; family Solanaceae; genus Nicotiana; species Nicotiana paniculata. Next base: position 53,231 of record MDKI01289007.1, on the reverse strand, counting down.
AAAGAGGGAATCTCCGTTGAGTCCTTGAAGCCAAATAGGGCTAGAAGGCAAAGTCTAAGGCTGACTACGCGGCCTTAAATGAGAAAAACGATTTCCCGATAACGCCCGAGGGAAGTGGAATTGTAACTGCTTTGACTTTTGCTAAGCCGATGACCCTTGAGCTGAGGGCTTCCAAACTAGAAGTCGGTGATTCTATCCTGCCTCGGACCGAAGAGGTTTTTGAGGGTAGGTCGGGTGATGTCCCCAGGACGGTTGATAGTCAAAATACTCCCTGGGCCGGAGAACACTCGGTAGATGAGTTGCGGACGCCTGGTTGTGAGCCGAAGGCCCTGATCGATCTATTCGGGACTACTGATGTAGGTGATTCTCCACCGATTCAAACATTTTCCCCGAAGGAGATACGGGGTGCCCGTAATATAGAATCTTCCGATGCGGGGATGCTTCTCGGGGGAAGGATGTAATTGGGGGGGGGGGGGGGGGGGGGGTTCTTTACTATGGCCGAGAATAATTTCGAACTTAACGCCTCACTTATTTTTTAGGAGGCTGAAAGGCTCTATAGACAGGTAATCTTTTCGTCGATTGCTTCGAGCTTTGATTATTATTTCTTTGACCCTATCCCTTTATGCTTTCAGGCGAAAGTTCTTTATAATCGGACCACTGACAAGTTTCAGGCTGAGTTGACCCATTACGAGGGGGAGTGTAAGAAGTTTTTATCGGAGGTAGACGAGCTCATGGATCTTTTTGCCAAAGGGGGGTTCGAATTGCTTATCCTTCGAGCTCATTTAGAAACGGTATCTTGGGAACGGAGTGACCTTGATGAACAGGTAGCATAGCCTTCATATGTTTTGTTTTTGTTCTTGCCCGATTTCAGCGCTTAACACCTTCGGGGTGATCTTTGTAGCTTAACAAGAAAGATGCCCTGATGCGGGAAGGATTCGGGGCCTGGGATGCTTAGATCCTTGGATTTAAGCAGTGTGTAAATGAAATAACCTCCGCGTGAGGCATCCTCCGAGGGAAGTTATCCTCGATCGAGCATCTCCTTCGGGATGCGAGGGCTGAGAGTACTAGGTATAAGGACCTCTTTGCTGAATCAGTCACCGCGCTATCTTCAGTTAAGGCTGAAGCGGACGCGCTCATAACCTCGTATAAAGAGGATGCTGCTGCTGCAAATACCCAAGAAAGGAAAGCAGCTGAGGAGGTCGATCTTAAACTTACCCGAGCCCTGGAGCATGCTCGATTAATGTCTCGGGGGCAGGCTCTCGAGGACATACATGCAGGGGGCTTTGATTTTTCTGCTGAGATTGAGAGGGTGAAGACCCTATAAGAGGAGTCAACGACTCTGTTTGACTTTGAGGATGATTCGAGCAGTGGCTCAGAAGATGATGAATATGAAGGCGGAGTCCCCGAGGGGGAAGAGTTCGTTGAAGACCTGGGGGCCGAGTGCCAAGCCGCTGAAGGCATAATCTCCGAGGGAGCCGGTGAAGGCACACCCCGGTGGTAGATTAGGTTCTCATTTGTTCTTTTTCCCTGTGCAAGGGCTCCGACTTTGAGCTTTGTAAATATGCTTTTGCGTACCTTCATCATATATAAAAGGCTTTTCGCCATTCCTTGTTTTTTCTTGGTTTCTCGGAATAGACTTTGGTGTTTGTCGATGATTAGTCTGATGAATTAGACTTCGAGATGAAACCCTTGGGGTTATAAATTAGCCCTGAGGCTTTTCTAGGCTGGCCCGTGGGCTCTTATGCATTGGGTCGGTACGACTTTTGATGTAGCTGGCGACTTGGGATCTTACGCATTTGGACATGAGGTGCTTTAGTTAACCATTTAGGGCTCAGTCTTCAAGTTGGGTTTCGACTTAAGCTCATCGACCCTTAGGTTTTAAATCGGCCCTGAGGCTCTTTAAGCTGGCGCTTAGGCTCTTACGCATTGGGTCGGTACGACCTTTAATGTAGCTGGCGACTTGGGCTCTTACGCATTAGGTCGGTATGACCTTTAGTGTAGTTGGTGACTTGGGCTCTTACGCGTTTCTTTTTGAAGTTTTTTCGAAGTAATTGGAGGACTATGATTTCTTTGGCGACATTCGGACGTCTCTGAGTCGCGTTAATTTGGACGGATCCTTATGACGGTGGTCATTGTATTTGGCTGTAGCCTTTTAGTCCCCGAGTGAGATAGCCCCAACGTCTATATCGAGGGTATGCCTTTTTAGGAGTCTTATAAGTTCGAATGTATAGCCTTGACTTTGATATCGGCATTATGCCTTTTTAAGGTCTTACAAAGTTGTTCATGCCTTGCTGGAGGTCTTACAGATTTGGTATTGCCTCGTGGAGGTCTTACGATTCATGCCTTGCTTGAGGTCTTATAGTTTTGATGTTGCCTCGTGGAGGGATTTCATTGGTTCCTCATGGAGGGCTTATGAGCTCGAAGTTTCCTACCCTAAGGTCTTATGGCTTCGAGTTTTTGATGACTCGACAAGGTGACCGTCGACGACAGTCCCCGAGTCGTCGAAAGGTTTTTGGCTTTGGAGCCGTAGTTTGTGAAAATAACAAAATTTATTGGTGTTGCCTCATCGAGGTCTTAGATTGTTGATATTATCTCATGGAGGGATTATATTGTTGATATTGCCTCATGGAGGGCTTACATTGCTGATCTTGCCTCGTGGAGGGCTTACATTGGTGCCTCATGGAGGGCTTATGAGCTCGAAGTTTCTGCCCCTGAGGTCTTATGGCTTCGAGTTTTTGATGACTCGATGGGGTGACTGTCGAGGATAATCCCCGAGTTGGGGCTATGCCTTTTTAAGGTCTTACAAATTTGACGTTGCCTCGTCGAGAGATTACAAGTTTGAGAATGCATCGTCGAGGTATTACAGATGCGATATTTCCTCATAGAGGGATTATGCTGTTGATGTTGCCTCATGGAGGGCTTACATTGCTGATGTTGACTCGTGGAGGGCTTACATTGGTGCCTCATGGAGGGTTTATGGTGTTGATATTGCCTCATTGAGGGCTTACATTACTGATGTTGCCTCATGGAGGGCTTACATTAGTGCCTCATGGAGGGCTTATGAGCTCGAAGTTGCCGGCCCTGAGGTCTTATGGCTTCGAGTTTTTGGTGACTCGATGGGTGACAGCCAATGATAGTTCCAGAGACATCGATAGCTTTTGGATTTGGGGTAGTTCTTTGTGAAAATAGCAAACGAAGTTTTTTGATGATAAGAGATTCTCCTCCGATTACTTGGTACAAGTATACATTTTTTCACCATCAAGGGTTTGATTATTCTATATGGACACGGTTCATTCGACAGTTTGGTCTTATACGTTGTTCTCATGTCGAGACCCTCTTTGGCATATTTTAGTTCCTTCGAGAAGGTGATCTCCCGAGGGGATGCCCCTCATTATTTGAGGTTGGTCGAAGAGAAGCCTTGAGTACTCGGTGAGTTCTCCTTAGGTTGAATTTGGATGTTGCCTCGTTAAAAACGTTGTCGGTAAAACCCATTTGGGATAAAATCCAACATGAGGGAAAAAAAGCACAACATATGCTTTAAAACCTAAGGTATTTGATCTGGAGGGTGTTGCGGTGTCTTCCATCGGTCACCTATAAAAAATTATTGTGAAGCACAAAATGAAAAGGAAGAAAGTTATACCTTAGCAATAATAGTGCCCGAGCATTGATACGTTCCAATTGTTTGGAAGTTGCTCGCCTTCCATGGTCCCGAGTTTGTAGGACCCTTTGACGATCACTCCGGGAACACGGTACAGTCCTTCACAATTCGGGCCCAGCTTTCCTTCGTTAGGGTTTCGAGTGCTTAGGGTGAATTTTCTTAGGACTAAGTCCCCAAGTTTGAAATGTCGGAGGTTTGTTCTCCTGTTATATAGTATCTTTCGATCCTTTGTTTTAGGTCGGCCATTCGGACCAGTGTAGCTTCTCATTTTTCATCTAATAGTTCGAGGGCTGTAGTCATAGCCTCATTGTTTGAGTCTTCGGTGGCATGTCGGAATCTGGCACTTGGCTCTCCGACCTCGACCGGTATCAAAGCCTCGGACCCATATACCAAAGAGAATGGCGTCTCTCCTGTGCTTGATTTAGAGGTTGTCTGATATGACCATAGAACCTTGGGCAACATTTCTCTCCATTTTCCTTTTGAATTTTCTAACTTCTTTTTCAAGGTTTGAATGATGGTCTTGTTTGTGGACTCGGCCTGACCATTTGCACACGGGTGGTAGGGTGTTGACAGGATCCTTTTGATTTTGTGATCTTCGAAAAACTGTGTTACTTTACCTCCGATGAATTGCTTCCCGTTATCACACGTTATATCGGAGGGGATCCCGAATCGGAACATGATGTGATCCCAGATAAAGTTAATGACTTCTTTTTCTCTTATCTTCTCGTAGGCCTGTGCTTCCACCCATTTTGAGAAGTAGTCAGTCATAAATAGAATAAATCTAGCTTTACTTGGCGCCGTTGGTAAGGGACCGACAATATCCATTCCCCATTTCATGAACGACAATGGGGACAAGACTGAATGTAGAGGTTCACTAGGTTGGTGGATCATTGGTGAAAATCTTTGACACTTGTCGCATTTTCGGACGAATTCTTTGGTTTCCCTTTCCATGTTGTCCCAATAGTAACCTGCTCTGATCACCTTTCGAATTAAGGAGTCGGCACCGGAATGATTTCCGCAGGTGCCCTCGTGGATTTCTCGGAGCACATAATCAGTGTCTCCCGGCCCCAAGCATACTACTAGGGGCCCATCAAAGGTTCTCCTGTACAGAGTTCCATTCTTGTCGAGTGAAAATCGAGCTGCTCTGGCCCGAAGGGCCCTTGATTCTTTTGGGTCCGCGGGTAGCTTCCCACTTTCCAAATAATCAATGTACTTATTTCTCCAATTCCATGTTAGGCTGGTGGAGTTGATTTCGGCATGGTCTTTTTTAATCACTGATTTGGATAGCTGAACAACAGTCCCCGGGAGTATGTCATCTTCCTCAGCGGATGATCCTAGGTTTGCGAGTGTATCGGCCTCGCTATTTTTCTCTCGAGGTATGTGGACCAGATTCCATTCTCTGAAGCGACGCAAAGTGACCTCAAGTTTATCTAGCTATCGCTGCATCCTGTCCTCTTGCACCTCAAAGCTCCCATTTGCCTGATTTACTACCAGAAGGGAATCACATTTTGCTTCGATGACTTCCTCCCCTAGGCCTTTGGCCAATTCAAGACCTGCAATCATAGCCCCATACTCGACTTTGTTGTTATTCAGTTTTTCAGTTTTTATAGATTGTCTAATCATGCTACCCGTAGGTTGCTTCAGAACTATGCCGAGCCCGAATCCTTTCACGTTCGAGGCACCGTCGGTGAATAAGGTCCATACCCCTGATGATGTGCCCGTTTTTAGTAAAAGTTCTTTTTCTACCTCGGGCACGAAGGCGGGCGTAAAGTCTTCCACGAAGTCCGCCAAAATTTGGGACTTGATAGTCGTTCGGGGCTGATATTCGATATCATATCCCCCTAGTTCGATGTCCCATTTGGCCAGTCGACCTGATAATTCGGGCTTATGCAATATATTTCGAAGGGGGTATGTCGTTGAAACACATATATGGTGACATTGAAAATAAGGCTTCAATTTTCGAGATGCACTTATTAATGCAATAGCTAATTTTTCTAAGTATGGATACCTGATTTCAGCATCTCCTAGGGTTCGACTCACATAGTAGACAGGGAATTGCGTACCTTGCTCATCTCGGACCAACATGACACTTACCTCTACTTTGGACACTGCTAAGTACAAATATAGCGTTTTGTTTTCCTTTGGGGTGTGGAGCAAAAACAGGCTTGAGAGGTACCGCTTTAACTCCTCCAAGGCGCGTTGGCACTCCGGAGTCCACTCAAAGTTTTTTTTCCTCTTGAGTAGGGAGAAAAAGTGATGGCTCCAATATGACGAACTCAAGATGAATCGGCCTAACGCCGCAATCCGCCCGGTCAACTGCTGTACGGCCTTCACATTGTTTACCACTGTGATTTCTTCGATGGCCTTAATTTTTTCGGGGTTGATTTCAATCCCACTGTGTGATACCATGAAGCCTAAGAATTTATCCGAACCCACGCTGAAGGCGCATTTCTCGGAGTTGAGATTCATGTTGTAGCTTCAAAGGATGCCAAAAGTTTCCTGCAAATGAGTCAAATGGTCCTCTGCGTACAGGGACTTAACTAGCATGTCATCAATGTAAACTTCCATGGATTTTCCTATTTGATGTTCGAACATCTTATTAACTAAGCGCTGGTACGTAGCCCCTGCATTTTTTAGCCCAAAGGGCATTACATTATAGCAGTATGTTCCATACTTCGTGATAAACAAAGTTTTTTCCCTATCCTCGGGGTTCATTTGAATTTGATTATACCCGGAGTAGGCGTCGAGAAAGGTGAGGATCTCGTGGCTAGCCGTGGCATCAATCAAGCGATCCATGTTGGGCAATGGGAATGAATCTTTAGGGCATGCTTTATTTAAGTCCTTATAATCTACGCACATTCTTAACTTGTTTCCCTTTTTGGGAGCTACTACTACATTGGCCAACCATTAGGGATATTTTACTTCTCTGATGGACCCTATTTTGAGGAGTTTTGTTACCTCGTCTTTGACGAACGCATGCTTTACCTTGGACTGAGGCCTCCTTTTTCGCTTCACCATTTTGAACCTGGGGTCGAGACTTAGCCGATGGGTGGTTATTTACGGCGGGATCCCTGTCATGTCTAAGTGGGACCAAGCAAAGCAATCAACGTTGATAACAAGAAATTGAATGAGTTTCTTCCTAAGTTCAGTGGTTATTTCCGGTTTGAACCGTTGATTTTGTTGCGTCTGATTCTTCAAGGGAAACGAAGGTTCGAGGGGTGAGGAAGTCCTCTTCATCATCCTCGGGGACCCATTTATCTTCTGACCCCTTTGAGGTGGAGTATATGGGCGCCGGTTCCATGCCATGTACTGCGAACATTTTCTTTGCCGCGTGTTGCTCACCGTACACCATTTTTATGCCATCTTTAGTTGGGAACTTCAACATCTGGTGGAGAGTCGATGGTATCGCCCTCATGTTGTGTATCCATGGCCTTCCAAGCAGGGCGTTGTCTCTCGTGTTACCCTTGATGACATGAAACTTGGTATCCCGAACTGTACCTGACACATTGACTGGGAGGGTGATTTCCCCCTTCATCATTTTGCTCGTCATGTTAAACCCACTGAGGGCTCTAGAATCGGGTATGATTTGGTCGAGTAGTTCGAGCTGCTCCACTACCCCAAATCTGATTATATTGGCTGAGCTACCTAGATCCACGAGCACACACTTAATTTGAATGCTATTTAAGAGAAAAGAAACTAACAGTGCATCATTATGTGGTTGGGACAAGGCTTCAATATTTTCTTCTCTGAACAAAATAGTTCCTTTAATCATACAACTTTGAGTTCGTTCTTTCATGGTGATGGGCACTTTGGCCCGTTTGAGCACGGGTTCTTGCGAGACATCGGTTTCTCCAATAATAACGTGAATGGCATGCTGGGGTTCTTCTGGCCCATTCTTCCAGTTCGATTCTCTTTCTCGGAAATGGTTCTTGGCTCGAATGTCGAGAAATTCTCGAAGATGTACTTCGTTGATCGATCGGGCCGCTTCTTTGCGAGCGGGTGTTCTCCGTGCTTCGTGTCGGTCTTCTCCGCATACACTTCCATCTGTATGGGAGCTTATATTGATATGCAGAGCATTGCGTGAGCCTTCACCGACGGGGATTTGCACTGGTGCCCCCTCAGGGTTTTGCGGTGGTACACAGGCACCTGAAGTAGCTGTGTCGTTCTCTCCATGATCCTCAGGACCGTTGTTTTCATGTGCATTCACTGAGTTAGACATTTTCTGACCTGAAATTGAAGGTTCTTGGACAAGAAAAAGTGTAAAGAACAACTTGTGTTTTTAGAAAACTAGCACTAAAACGATCATTATTATTTTTAGCCTCACGGTGGGCGCCAAACTGTTTACCTTGAAAATGGTAATTAAATTATATTTGATTTTGTGGTTCTAAAACATGTGATCTATTTTAATACCAGTTGTTTAGGCAATAGTTGATAAGTGAGAGGTGAGAAAATGAGATAAGAGCGAAGGATAATGAGATTATGCAAACCGAGCAGGTGAGAGATGGGTCTCGGGCTTGGTCAAAATTGGCCTCGAGGTAGAGCTCGAGAGCTTGGCGGGGGGCGGTCGAAGAGGATACAACAGTATTGAAGGCCTCGAAGACGGCCTCTTTATGATCAATCACAAGTAATAAATGAAGAACAATTAATGAACACAATAAATGAAAAGCAATAAATCAATGGAGCAATTGTAAAGAATGTTTTGAGTTTTAAGAGCAGAGAATGTTCTCGTTCTTGTATTGAATATCATGTGTCCTACAAAATGACAAGGGTCCCCTTTATATAGGAGGGAGGAATCACAACCTAGTACATGTGCAATTATTACAAAGAAATGTAGCTGGTACAACTATTTAATGTCACGGTACGGAGTAGTACTATTCATGCAGACTTGGTCAGCTTTAACCACGCGCCTTTTGGAACTTTCCGCTTTTTCACGATGGTCTTCGATCTTTTACCCTTGCTCGAGGTATGTCGACCCCTCGGGATACGTACTCGAGGGATGCACCTCGGGGTTGAACTTCGAATTCTGCTCTGATATAATCGAGGTCGAGGCTCGGAACGCCGTAGAAGCCTCAAAATCGACCTTCCCCCGTTTTACTGTATACAATACCCTCACGTTCTCTCTATTGTAGTTTTCCCCAATTTGCCACCCCTAATAAAAGAAAAAAATCTCTTGTTCTGTAGTGATCACAAAATTTACAGTTATAGAGCTTAGAGCACTTGACGAAGAGTTATAAATGGATTGGACTCCTCTGTAGCTGATCTGGCGCTTCTGTTAAAGTGCTCTTAGGGTTTCTCCTTCTCATCAATGTAAGTTTCTTCTTGTATCTAAACTTTCAGTTGTAATTGTTGTGGACTTGGGTATTAATTTACTGCTCCGATTATCTCTCTTTGTGATAGTATTACTATTTCAATTATCTCTCTTTGTGATAGTATTTATCAAGTATCTTGGTGTTCTACTTAGACTTACATGTTTTCAAATTATATAATTGCTTTGCTTAAGTTTACTGTATTTATCTCGAGAAAAGGAAAAAATCATTCCGGAATTTGGGGATAATATTCTTCATTAACTGTATGAGTATTTATTTAATCGTATGCTCAATATTGACAATCAAAAAGTAATTGGCTCTTAGCAATATCAGAGAAATCATACCATAATACTACTCTGATGACTCGAATGGTGTTGACAAATGATAAAAAATGATGTGGTATTAGAATGTGACAATCGATAATATTTTGCATTGTAATAACATTTGCAAGTTTACGAGATTATAATTCAAGGACTTTCAGTTAGCAAAACTTAATGTAATGTAATGTTGAAATTGGACATGATAATTCCATTACGTGTTCATTGTGACAAGCATGCTTTTGTTTTTATACTTTCACGATAAAATAGTTTGCATACGATTAATTATGTATATATACTTTAATCTTTATAGATATGTTATTTTAGTGAGCACAATAAAGGCATAGAGCACTATTGTTGCATGGATAGTTTGTTCATTATCTGAACACAATTTAAGTGGGGTATATAGTAGAACAGATTGCTCTACGTATGAGGTTTGATTTTGAACAAATGTTTTTGGGAAAACTACTTTGCAATGTTTGGTTGTGATTGTATTGTGAAGTTGTCTTATGAAATAAAATATCTCTGAAGTCGTTCTTCCAAATTCTATTATTTGGAGGCATTAAAGAGATTGAATGAGTAAGCTACAATAGAAATTGGAGTGGTACCTTTTGTTGCTACAAATTTTCTTTTATCGGTTAACAAAAACAAAAATCTACTTTAGGCCGCTTATGCCGGGGACGAAAAAAGAAACGGCTCCGACGAAAGAAATTGGGATTCCCAATACTTCTCCACACGATGATTGTTGACTCAACATTGATTTCGTGCTTGAGTTGGAGGGCTCTCCCTCCATCCATCGAGTCAAGTAATTATGTTTGTATGGAAAGATGAGGGCCAAAACAAGTTGTGGCCTAAGGGTGTTACTTTATAATAGAAAAATATAAACTGAGATTGCATTTATTTGCGAGTAAACTAGACAACTCATGGGTAGAGATTTTGTATCTTTTCTTAATTCGAATGGAATGAAATTGCCTGTACTTATGACCTTTTGTTGAGCTAGTTTTTATTTCAGTTAAACTATTAGTTAACTCTATATCTCTTCTTTTACACCAGTTTTACATAGGCATCAACAAGCATTGAAGCAAGTCCTTAATTTGAATTGTAGGATCTATGATACAGTTCTTTCCAGCTAATCATTTGTTATTAATTCTGCAGATACAGAGCCATGAATGGTGATCGGAAGCCGTGAGTTCGATTTAGTTCCCTTTTAGTGAAAATTTTTTGTTGTTCACTCGTGTTGGCCTATTGTGCTACATATTTATTGAGTTTGGAATGATACAGGGTGTGGAGAAACGCCACATGTGGTAGGATAGTGGGTTGGTCGCTCGTCATTGCAATTTTAGGCTCATTGATAACTTGTTGATCGGGTGTGTTATGGTTTATTTGGGTCTTTTGTTGTATTAAAGGTCCCAAATTGTAGTTATATTCTTTTGAGTTGTTGGTTGAATTGTGTTGTTGTCTCGCCTATAGTAGGCTTGAGGGAGCAATAAAATAAGGGGGAATGTTGCTCATTTTATTTTAGAATCGAGTTATCGTTTCAGATACGTGGTATACTAGTGTTATTTATGTTGTACATATATTTCTTTGTTATAGGGTTGGCGCTCTAGTTGTGATAATCTTGTTGTTGAGTTGCATTGACGACTTAATGTATGTTAAGGCTATCCCTTCTTTCCTTTTGGCATGATCCATATGATACAACGAAACGAGCAAGCATGAACTTTCACAAATGATTCTATTCTTAGAAGTACTAGTGTTGCCTATGTTCTTGATTCCCCATATGTCCTACTATCACATCGTCTGTTCATGGGTCTCATAACATTTCAAGAGATCTTATTGACTTACTTCATTATTCATTGCATTCATACATACGTGTATATTAACCCATGACGAGATGACGTTATATACGCGTATAGTATATGTATATGGGGTATGGGGACTGTTATGGTGTTATATACGCACCACCACCTGATGAGTTGGCATATGTTGATGATTTCGCCCACTGAGCCGAGATGATAAGATAGGTTACCCTCAGAGGCTTGATGATGTTATATTCGCATATACCTATGCATGATATGACATTTATACACATATGTATGACATTATAAATATTTTATGATTCACAGAGCTATTCAGACTTACAGGTTGAGTCCTTAACTCCATGTTTCTTTCATGTCTTTTATATACTGATCTTTATGCCTTATGTACTCGGTACATTATTCTTACTAATGCCCCTATTGCCTGGGGGCCTGCGTTTCATGCCCGCAAGTTCAGGTAGACAGGTTGACGGTCTCCCTTCTTAGGATCCTTGCTCAGCGAGTTGGTGTGATACATTTGATCCAGAGCTGCTTTTGGGTTTTGGTACGATATTTTTGTATAGATATATGGGTATAATGGGGCCCAGTCCCGTCCTTTATGCAGTTGTACACTCTATTAGAGGTCTATAGATAGTCATGTATAGTTAGATAGTATGTGGCCTTGTCGGCTCGCCCTACAGTATTTCGTAGATATAATTATATATGTGCCTTTTGGGAATGTTTTCCCGCATATTTATTCACATGAATCAGTAGTTTATTGCAAGACGTTATGCATGAACTACACTATATCATAGACAAATGCTTAGGGGTGTTCGACAGGTAGAACTCTGGCACTCGTCACAGCCCATCGGTTTGGGTCGTGACAAAAGTGGTTTCAGAGCAGTTCTGTCATAGGGTTGTCTACAGACTATGTCTACTAGAGTCTTGTTTATGAGTGTGTTATGCACCACACTTATAAATAGGAGGCTGCAGGGCATATAGAATGTTATCTTTCCTTCATATCTTAGATCGTGCGATATAAGGATTCATTTTCCTAACGATATGTTATATTTTCAATGACTCCTAAGAAGGCTACTGCCACCCGGAAGGGCAAGTCCATGGCTGATGAGACTACAAGTCGAGAACCACGAGTTACCAGGGATCAAGGAGAGTCACATAGTGAGACTCCATCTCAGACTTCACATAACCTACCCTGTCTAGAGGAGATCCGAGGGTCACCAGCTCCAGCGCCCGCCCTAGTACCCCCAGCTCCTCAGCCGGATGCACTGGGTCAGGAGATGAGAGAGGTTATTCTGCTATTGACTTTGAGGGTAACGAAGGACACAGCGACTGATTCAGTGGAGCTAGCTTCCTATAGACTTCGGGATGTTGTATTTAATTGGTACAAGTCTTGGGAGTGGACCAGAGGTGAGGATGCCCTTCCAGCAGTATGGAAGGAGTTTACAGAGGCTTTTCTTTGTCATTATTTTCCACCAGAGCTTAGACGGGCCAGAGTCATGTCATGATCCAAACGATGGGCCGTGACGAGCACCCGGTACCTTACTCAACTGAGTACCAACATTACGTATCTTTTCATATCATGCTATCATAGGTAAATGAGACGGAAAGGCTGTCGTAGGATAACTAGAATAAAACATGTAATACCAACTTATACATAACACATATGGTCCTATAAGACAAAAATGATCACTCATATATTAAACATAGGCCGACAAGTCCATATAATCTTTTATGTACATGACATATGTCTACAAGCCTCTAGGAGTAGATAAACACTATAAAGGTCGGGACAGAGCCCCGCCATACCAATCAATACATGACCAAATTGTACTGACCAAATAAGCAACTCCAGAGCAAATATAGCGTACCAACACCTTCCGCTGAGCTGATAGCGTACTTGGAGGACTCTCAACCTTTCCATCAGGAGCTGCGGGCATGAATCGCAGCGTCCCCAGGAAAAAGGGACATCTGTACAAATAATGTACCGAGTATGTAAGGAATGAAAATCGGTAAATAATAGACATGAGAGAAACATGGAGTAAAAGACTCAACATGTATATCTGAATAGCTATATGAATCATTTAATATTATAATGTCATGCATATGCATATAAATGTCATACCATGCATGGGTATATGCATTCATGACATCATCAAGCCTCTGAGGGCATCCCATCATATCATCTCGGCCACTGTGGACAACATCATCAACGTATACCAGCTGATCAGGTGGTGGTGCGTATATAACACCGTAACCTTTTTTCATATCCCATATACATATATATACATACATATACGCGTATATAACGCCATCTGGTCATGGGTCAATGTACATGTATAAATTAATGCAATGAATGAGAAGTATGCCAATAAAATCTCTTGGAATGTCATAAAACCATTATGTCTTTGAGTAATATCATGAAACAAACTTTATCAACTTACGTATTTTCTGAGACCCATGAACAAATGATAGAATAATATGACACATGGGGAATCAAGGATATAGACATCTCTAACATTTTCTATGAATAAAGTTATTTATGGAAGTTGTGCATTTGCTCATTTCGTTTGTATCGTATGGATCATGCCAAAAGAAAGAAGGGATAGCCTTAACATACCTGAACTGATTCTCTTGACAATCCCTCCAACACATGTTGATTGCGACAAAACATGAAACGGCAAGATCGAAATAAGGAACAATCCGTATGATATTCTTGAGAAGGATTGCACCGTACTCCCTTAGAATCGCAGAATCCCGTTGCTATTACGCAGTATAATTTCGTATAAAATTGTGCTTAAGACCGTTACCTTGCTGAATATGACCATCTTTAATTTTTGATAGAAGCCTCACGTTACTATTGCAAACTTTGAGCTAGTCACGTTCTTAAGAATGGATGTGTGATTCTAAATTCTCATATTCTTAGGACTTATAATGGCTCTCTTCTAATAAATGGATATGTGACTCACATTCTTTAAGACTTGCCAAATCTCACATCTCTAATCTTGCCACATATATAATGACTTTAAGAGTCACAATTCTTGGGGTGGTTTACTTCCACGTGGGGAATGGTCTACCTTATCCAACTCTTTAATTAATTACTAATTTTCTTAATTAACTTGATAATTCCCCACTAATCCAACAATTAACCAATTACCTACATAATTAATAATTATCTCAAATTACATAAAATACCACTCCCTTTTAACACACCTTATACACCTTATTATCATGGTCATGTGGTACCTTGTATGACACTAGTCCATGAATACAAGGTATTATAGCTTGGACTGTATTTTATCCCTAAATTGCCAAACTTTGACGGAACACATTTTCTTGGATTCGCTTACCCTCTTATCTTCACGAATTTACTCATCACTTGTTTGAAATAGCATAATGATTATAATCCCAAAATAATCTCATTCCCGAGCTTACGTTGATTAACTTATGATGGAAATTTAACGTAGAAAAATGCAGGATGTGGCATCTCATTTCCGAGCTTTTATCAATTTATTTATGGAGTACTCTCACGTATGAAAAATATGGGGTGTAACAAGTTGATAGGTTCTTGACCCTTCGGCAGGGTAATATGAGTGTTTAGGTGTACAACCTTCAGTTTGATTCTTTGGCTAGGTATGCTCCCGCTATTGTAGCTAAGATGGAAGATCGGGTTCACTGGTTCGTGATGGGGTTGGAGCCACACTTCCTTAATGATTGTATATCGGTCTCACTTCATCCAGGAACTAATATTTCTCGTATTCAGATATACGCTTAGGGTGTAGAGGAGCGTAAGCAGAAGCAGAGGGATGATCGTGAGCGTGATAGGGGTCAGACTAAGAGAGAGAGAGAGAGAGAGAGAGAGAGAGAGATCTTTAAGACCTTCTAGTGAGTTTCGAGGTGGTCAGAGACAATAGTACCCAAGGTACCCAGCCCAACCATCGGTTAGTTCACCCCCTAAGTTTGTCAGTAGGAGATTTGATCATTCCACATATTCAGGGGCCAGTTAGAGTTCCAGGGACTCTAGTTCTCAATATAGGGGTGAGTCAAGTCAGATGAGGCCGCTCTTTCCACGATGTACTCAGTGTGGTAAGAAGCATGCTGGTCAGTGCCTTGTGGGGTTAGCCGTTTGTTATACTTGTGGTTATCCAGGCCATGTTATGAGAGATTTTTCGACGAGAGGTGATGCAGGTATAGTTCAGCCAGCGGGATCTGTAGTTAGTTTGTCATCATCAGTACGCCCCCTTGGGAAAGGTTCACAGACACCAGTCCATCGTGGTAGAGGTAAAAGTGGATCATCTAGCTCGAGCATCCTCAGAACCACATTTATGCATTAGCGGGTCGATAGGATCATGAGTCGTCGCATGATGTTGTTATAGGTATATTATTAGTATCCTCATATGATGTACATCACTCCGTTGGTTGCTAGTAATTTATTGAACCATTTGAGGTGTCTACACCTGTTGGGGATCCAGTGATAGCTAGATGAGTATATAGAGATTTTATAGTAGTAATTCATAGTCGTTCTATAGTACCAGACTTGATTAAGTTAGATATGGTAGAATTTGATGTTATCATGGGTATGGATTGGTTGGATTCTTGTTATGCTAATGTTGATTGTAGATCAAAGATGGTTCTATTCCAATTTCCAAAGGATTCAGTTTTGGAGTTGAAAGGTAATACTTCATCGCTGAGAGGTAGGTTTATTTCCTATCTCAAGGCAAGGAAGATGATCAGAATGGGCTATATTTATCGCTTAGTTTGGGTACAGGAAGTGAAAGCAGAGTCGCCGACCTTCAGTCTATCCCGGTGGTTAATGAGTTTCCCGATGAGCTTCCAGGCCTTCCACCAGAGCGGGAGATTGAGTTTTCTATTGACATATTACCACATACTCAGCCGATATGTATTTTTCTCTATAGAATTGCACCTGCAGAGCTGAGAGAGTTGAAAGAACAATTGAGGGATTCTATTTAAAAAGGCTTTATCAGACCTAGTACATCACCGTGAGGAGCACCTATGTTATTTGTGAGAAGGAAAGATGGTTCCTTGAAGATGTGTATTGATTACAGGCATTTGAAAAAGGCGACAATCAAGAATAAACCTCTCCCGAGGATTGATCATTTATTTTATCAATTGCAGGGTGTCAGGTGTTTCTCGAAGATAGACTTGAGGTCTGGGTACTATCAGGTAAGGTTAAAGATAAAAATATTTCGAGGACGACATTCAGGACCAGATACGAGCACTTTGAGTTTCGAGTTATGTCGTTCGGGTTGACCAATGCCCCAGTAGTATTCATGGACTTGATGAACTGTGTGTTCAGTCCCTTTCTAGATCAGTTCTTGATTGTATTTATAGATGATATTTTGGTTTAGTCTCGTTCAGAGGTTGAACATGCAGATGTTTTGTGCACTGTGCTCAGATTTCTACAAGAAAGGAAGTTGTATGCAAAATTCTCTAGATGTGAATTCTGGTTGAATTTTGTAGATTTCCTTGGACATATTATTTTTGGTGAGGGTATCCGAGTTGATACACGGAATATTGAGGCATTGAAGACTTGGCCTAGACCCACGACACCGATGGAGGTTCGTAGCTTCCTTTGTTTGGCAAGTTATTATAGGAGATTTGTAGAGGGATTTTCTTCTCTCTCAACACCATTGAATAAGTTGACTAAGAAGGAAACTAAGTTTCAGTGGACTAATGCTTGTGAGCGGAGTTTCCAGGCATTGAAATACAGATTGACTTCAGCACAAGTTCTGACCCTCCCCAAGGGGACCGATGGTTATGCTATCTATTGTGACGCTTCGGGTGCTGGATTGGGTTGTGTATTTATGAAGCATGGTAAGGTTGTCGCTTATGCTTTTAGACAATTAAGAAAGAACGAGAAAAATTACCCGACCCATGATCTAGAGTTAGCCGCGGTGATATGGGAGCACTATTTGTGTTGCATACATGTTGATATCTATACGGATCATAAGAGCCTTCAGTATATCTTCAAGCAAAAGGAACTAAATTTACGCTAGAAGCGATGGTTGGAGCTACTGAAAGACTATGATGCTGATATTTTATATCATCCAGGGAAGACAAATGTAGTAGACGACGCCCTCAGCCGTAGATCTATGGATAGCCTATAATATTTACAGCCAGATAAGAGTGAGATAGCCTATGAGGTTCATCATCTAGCTAGTATTGGAGTTAGATTACTAGATTAAGGTGATATCAGAGTTACTATTCAAGACACAACAACATCCTCTTTAGTAACTGAAGTGGAGGAACGCTAGTATGAGGATCTTGTGCTAGCTCATTACAGTGATACATCCCCTCAATAGGGGAAAACACCATTTGATATTTCTGGAGATGGAGTCCTCAGATATCTAGGTCAATTATGTGTTCATAATGTTGCAGGTCTGCCCCACAGGTTATGGGAGAAACTCACTATTCTTGTTATTCTATTCATCCAAGAGCGACTAAGATGTATCACGATATCAGGGAAACATACTGGTGGGACGAAATGAAGAAGGATATAGCAGTTTTTGTTACTCAGTGCTCTAATTGTCAGCAGGTTAAAATTGAGCATCAGAAACCCGATGGACTATTGCAGGCTACAGAGATTCCGACTTGGAAATGGGAAGTAATTACTATGGATTTCATCATAGTCTTACCTCGTACCCTATGTATGTTTGATTCTATATGGATGATTGTTTTTAGACTTACAAATCAGCCGATAGTCTACCTGTCAGGACTACGTATTCAACAGAGGATTATCAAGGCTTTACATTAAGGAGATGGTACGACTTCACGGTGTCCCTGTATCTATTATCTCAGATAGAGGTGCTCAATTTACAGCTAATTTCTGGAGGTCCTTCCAAGAAGGATTGGGGACTCAGGTAAGTCTTACTACATCATTTCATCCCCAGACATACGGTCAGGCTGAGCATACTATTCAAACACTGAAGGATATGCTACAGGCTTGTGTGATAAACTTCAGGGGTAGCTGGGATGATCATCTTCCGCTTATTGAGTTCGCAAATAATAATAACTATCATTCCAGCATTCAGATGGTTCCATATGAAGCTCTTTACGAAAAAAAGTGTAGGCCACCTATCAGATGGTTCGAGGTTGGGGAAACTAAGTTAGTAGGACCAGAGTTAGTACAACAGGCAGTTGAGAAGATTAAGCTTGTATGGGAAAGGCTATTAGCAACTCATAGTCATCAGAAGTCCTATGGAGATAATCAACAACAGGACTTGGAGTTTCTGGTAGATGACTGGGTATTCCTAAAGGTATCACCGATGAAAGGCGTTATGAGTCGGTAAGACTGACTAAGGTTTTGCCTTGTAATGAAGCTTTTTGTGCAATACATTTCATGTGTTATATGAGGTATTCTTGGGACATATTAGATATCAAATTAAATATCTTGGAACTTAGTTTCCAACCCACTTAACCGTTTATTCATAAGACACCCGAATAAAAATATTTAAGCACCGGAATAAGGGCCAATGCTAGGATGCCAAGCTAGTAACTCTTTGACTTTTAAAAGTGGATATATATATATTCCTTATGTCATCTCATTCTTCATTTATCCGCAAACCACGATCAAAATAAGACCATAAACTTACATTTAAGCTCTCTTCAAGGGTTTCAAAGAAGATTAACATCCCGGGTACAAAATCAAGAAGCGATAACATTAGAACAATCCCTACGACGTAAGTATCACTATATCGCCTCTCTTTTTCTTTGTAGTTTGAGTTTTGGAAGGTACTTCATAGTTAAGAAAATGCCTAATTTATGTATTTTATATTTTAAATATCAAGTAAGGTTGATAAATTCGTTTCCTAATAGTTACAACTCGATGATGATTGGAAGCTGTGAGTTCAATTTATTTCACTTTTAGTGGGCTGTTTTGTATTCCACTCGTGTTGGCCTATTGTGCTGCTGGTTTATGGAGTTTGGAAGGATAAAGGATGTGGAGAAACTCCACATGTGGTAGGGTAGTGGGCTGGTCACTCGTCGTGGCAATTTCAGGCTAATTGATAACTTGTTGATTGGGTGTGTTATGGTTTATTTGGATCTTTTGTTGTATTAAAGGTCCCGAATTGTAGTTAGGTTCTTTTTGAGTTGATGATTGTATTGTGTTGTTTTCTCACCTATAGTAGGCTTGAGAGAGAAGTAAAATTAGGGAAATGCTGCCCGTTTTATTTTAGAATCGAGTTACAATTTGAGATACGTGTTATACTAGTGCCATCTAAGTTGTACATGTATTTCCTTGTTATAGGGTTGGCTGCTAGTTTCCATAAGCTTGTTGTTGAGTTGAATTGACGACTTGAGGTATGTTAAGTCTATCCCTTCTTTCCTTTTGGCATGATCCATATGATACAACGAAACGAGCATGCACGCAACTTTCACAAATGATTCCATTCTTAGAAGTACTGGGGTTGCCTAAGTTCTTGTTTCTCCATATGTCCTACTATCATATCGTCTGTTCATGGGTCTCATGACATTTCGAGAGGTCTTATTGAATTACTTCATTATGCATTACATTCATTTATACATTTATATTGACCCATGACCGGATGGCGTTATATACGTGTATAGTATATGTATATGAGGTATGGGGAAAGGTTATGGCATTATATACGTACCACCACCTGATGAGTTGGCATACGTTGATGATTTCGCCCACTGAGGCCGAGATGATATAATGGGTTGCCTTTAGAGGCTTGATGATGTTATGTTCGCATATACCCCTGCATGATATGACATTTAGACGCATATGTATAAAATTATAAATATTTCATGATTCACAGAGCTATTCAGACTTACAAATTGAGTCCTTTACTCCATGTTTCTTTGATGTCTTTTATATACTGATTTTTATGCCTTAAGTACTCGGTACATTATTCGTGTTAACGCCCCTATTGCATGGGGGTGTGCGTTTCATGCCCGCTGGTGTAGGTAGACAGGCTGGCAGTCCCCTTTCTTAGGATCCTTGCTCAGTGAGTTGATGTGCTCCATTTGATCCGGAGTTGCTTTTGGGTTTTGGTACGATATTTTTGTATAGATATATGGGTATGACCGGGCCCACTCCGGTCCTTTATGTAGTTGTACACTCTATTAGAGGTCTGTAGACAATCATGTATAGTTGGATAGTATGTAGTCTTGTCGGCTCACTCTACCGTATTTCGTATATATATATATGTATATGTGCGTTTTGGGAATATTTTCCTGTGTATGTTATTCACATGAATCAGTAGTTTATTGCAAGACGTTATGCATGACCTACACTATATCTTAGACTGGTGCTTAGGGGTGTTTGACAGCTAAAACTCGGACACTCGTCACAGCCCATTGGTTTGGGTCGTCACATTAAAGACCCTTTTTCTTGTAGTTTCATCCATCCAAGTTGTCAATCCATGTCAACCCGTATAACACAATAACAAAGAGCCACTTCAACCTTCTCCTACACTCACGCAAGAAGCATAGTTTATCTACATCGTTGATCCAAATAATCAACAGTCCATGATTAAACCTAATTTTCCTCTTATTTTTAATACACTTCAGTATTTTATTTCAGCCGTTGGATCAAAAAACTTCAACGGCCATGGATTTTCAATAATAAATCATTTTATGCTCCAAAAAATCGGATTCGTTGATCAACATATCTATTGGCTCACATTCTACCCTTCACATTAAACCAACCAAACCCCTCTAACCCTAATCATTCAATCTGTTTGACTAGCCGCCCTCATTTCCCTTTCTTCTGACTTTTCTCTCAAGCCTTCAACCCACATCAATCAAAAACCTTCCACATATTTGTGCAAGGTCACTAGAATCACCTCAAATCATCTCTTTTTCTCCCTACAACGCCGCAAATCATGCCTGAAACTTTCCCCTTTCATCGTTACAATTCAAACCCCAAATTAGAACCATAGACCTAAAAGGGTGACATGAGCTATCATCTGTCTTGGCTCCATTCTTTCAAATCGAAGCATGCATGGATATTATCTCAAGTTTCATCATTATTATTTGTTGTCTAGAGGTCAAACTCAGTGACCTCTGGACATTAGGGCTTTGACCAATGGTCTCTCATTCTTCAAAGGTTGGCTCCTCGTGCACAAGTAAAATCCGATACTATTTTCCCTTATTTTGCGTATGTTTGTTTACCTTTATCGCTATCATCATCTATTTATCGTCACCACCCACTATCAATTTGAACCGATCTGAACCCTAAGAGGCTTGAATGCCACTATAAATAGGGTATTCAATCTCTTCACCTAACAGACACCTTATACAATCATATGCACTAATGGATATAGAAGAAGAGCATTAAGTTTAATGCTTTCTTCTAAGTCTATTAGTTCCCCTCTAATTTCTCTTTTCTTCTTTTCATTTTCTGTTCTAGTTCAACCTCTGTGAATGGATTGTTGTTGGTTTGGATTCCTAAACGGCTAACAATCGACATTTACTTGGTTTGCTGCTTTACTGAAGGTCAGTGCACACTTACCCCCTCCTTATCTTTAATTAATTGTGTAATCAGTGTTCATAATGATTTCCTTGTAAATCATATGTTGTTTATGATAGATATTAATGATGTAAGGTTATACTTGTTATGCAACGTCTTTGCATTCTATCCTCACTACTACTTAGAGATTTCCATATTATGCTATATTGTCTTAGTCCTATTATCATATATGTGCTATTGAATTTTACCGCTCATAATTTTTGTTAGTGGAAGTGACTCTGTACTAAGTGATGTTCTTATGATTAATTTTGTTATGTCTCCATGATTACTTGAATAAACCTTTACGTTGATTTTGTGTGAAGTTCACCTCTGTTAGTTAAATGACAGTCATATGAACATTATCGTATTAGCTAAGCTAGCTGAATCATGCTCTTAAGCTCTTCCTGATTTCCTGTAAAGATCCCATATCCCCAGTAATGTTACCTTGATCATCATGCATGTAAAGTTGTGTTGCCTTGTCTTCGTCCAATGAATGATTCTTATTATAACTTATGTTTCATATCTGATATGTTTACTTTGATGACCTTAGTTTATAGTCTTGTTGTTGAAACCATGTCTGTTGTACACACTTCATGATTCATGTAAGTCTATCATTGTAGTTTGAAATCACATGGTGAGCCTGTTAGCATAGCTACCACATAATCTGCTCATTTACTTTATCTTGATCTGCCATGTCCCTTTGCGATTCTATGACTATGGACTTTGTGGTAGTGGCTATCTAAAATCTTTACTGCTGGATGGTTGAATGACTCCGATAGACCCATGTACCATTGTATGACTTTAATCTGAGAAATTTTGTGTTTGAGTCTGTGTATTAACCTAGTAAGATTTCATAACTCCAATGATCATGACCTTCCTATGATATTGTGTTGGACTAAGTTCAATGGTTAATTCTCATTAAGAAAACTTGATCATGACGCTCATGATGACCTGATCTTTCCCAAATAGTTCTAGCTAGTAAACTTGATCATGATACCATGTTGTTCTGACAACCTGTGTATAAAATTCATGCATTGGACTTTTGTTGACATGCCCTGCTAATGAACCTGCCTACATGCCCAAAGTGATAACCTATTGGGATCTGGTTTCTTTACTAAATTAAAATGAATGTCAATTTTTTATTGTCTCGTGCCTATTGATATCACTATTCATAGAGAATTTAATTTAGAATCTGAAGTAGTTTGGACCTGGTAGCTTTAAAATGTGATAGACTACATGTTGTCACATGCCATGTTCACTAGGACTAAAGTTAGCTTTTCCTTTCATGTTGACATCCTTGTTAACTTAGTTGTTTGGTATGATTTATGATAGCTCTAGCTTATGATTGTTGACATGAGTGTTTAATCAGCCATATTTTGTGTGCATGCTTGTTAACATTGCCCTAAAAATTGTCACGTTGCCTTGAAACTTGCTCTAAATGGTCTATACATCCTTAGGAAAGGCCCTGAGTGGCGAACCTTAGAGAGAATTATAGAAGGAGTATACATATTTATCTATGACACCATATACTTCTTAACCTAGCACCTCTAACCTTAAGATTGTAAATGGAACTTAACTAATTGTCAACATACAGTCAGTCATTTACACTTCGTAACTTCTGCTACTGTATCTTGGTAGTGACCCTCATCAAGTGTTCTGTGTATACTATGATCAACCGCAAGGCCTTAATGTTATTAGAAGATTAGGAGCCTACTTGTAGTGACCTATATTTGTATTTAGTGTTATGATAAAATGTTTTGATTGGTTCTGAGTAGCTCACAATAGTTGTAATGTTCTACATAGCTGTTTATCCCAAGTTATTGAACTGCTACGTGTCTGAACCTAAGCCTTTTGTACTAGCTACTTTCATGTGAAATTACTAAGTTGACACTTTAATTGTGTCTAAACCCTTGAGTAAGAGTAAGAGTGGATGGCTAAGGGTATTTAGGGTGGATTTGGTGTGTGCTTAAGGTATCCTTCCCTGACATAAGCACTGCTCGGGGTCCATGAGACCCTCGTGAGCTCTGAAGTATCAGAGGTTCACAAAGGGGGATTTTATTCATAAACAAAGGTTCACACTAAGACTTTGTTCATTAACTTATACAAATCCTCGTAGGATTTACACAAATAAGAATTGACTTTACTGTATTCCTCAGCTCTTTTATTACTACTTGTCATGATTTTATTCCACCTCATATTGATATATACTAATTACCCATTGTTCTTTTTTGTATGCATGTTCGAATTGGGCAAGTTGAGTTCATTTGGAACTCAGGCCCAAGTTCCATACTTGGGCTGCTTTTTTCCGCGTATTGGAGTCTGCCGATGTTGATCTAAATCCCGCAGGGCATAGTTTGTTACCAACCCCCCTATTAAAGATTCCAGCTCTCTTGTTTACCTTGAAAATGGTTTTAACAATTATACTTGATTAGTGGTTCTAAAAATATGTAATTTATTTCAATACTAGTAGATAAACAAGAAATACTAAATGTAAGTGAGAAGAATATGGTAGCCAAATCAATATTGTCACAGAACTGGGGACCACGAGCTTGGTGACCTCGGGGGTCTCGAGGTTATCCTTGGCAGTAAAATATCAACAATAAATGAAGAACAATAAAGCTGAGGAATAATGTTGAGCACGTCAAGTAAGAAGAGTAAAATGTTCTATTGCAGTAGTATTGATTGCCTTTACAAATAATTGAGATCCCCTTTATATAGGAGGGGAAAACCCCAATATGGTACATTTCTAATAATGACAAATAATATTATTGGTACAGCTGTGTAACGGCCTAGTACGAATGTGTACTATCTCTGACAAATTCTATCCGTCCTAACCACGTGTCCTTGGGAATTTCCCATTTTTCCTTGACTGCCATCGATTTTGCACTACCTCGAGGTAGGCCATGCCGGGACTTTGATACATCCTCTTGAGTTATACATTTGGGATCGATCCTTACTTCAAACCTTACGAGCTCGGTCTCGATTTATAATAGAGACTTCAAAATCGGGCTCCTCGATTTCGGCCGTATACAGATAGTCCCCGTGTTTCTTAGAATGAAATGGTAAGAAATGATTTGGATTCTCGACCCTTCGATGTTTTGTATGGTGATGTCACGCCTATGACGTACGCGTTGAAATTATTGAAGTGCCCCTTTGGTTCGTTTTCCCAAAAGCCATAATTGGTTGCCAGGGGTCCTCGGTCATCAATATCGATGAACAGTCGTTATTTTTCTCTTATATATACTCACCTCCTTCTCTTGTTAGGAACTTTATCCTTCTGCAGCAACTTATCTTCTCCTATAACTTCTCTTCCACCGCTAGTTCTTCCACCGTGTTAGTTCAAAGTTACGTTAGTGTTTTCATCATTTTCTTCCTTTCCTAAGGAAATTATGGCTAAACGTCCAAATTCGTTCCTCAGAAAGAGGGAAACTCCAGTTTACTTCCCGTCCGGATGGTGGAAGACCATCGGCGCTCAAAGAGATCATTCTGAGCAGATTTTCTTAGAAGAAGGAATGTACCATAGAAAAAACCCCCGATGTCCCTGGCTGTCGAGAAAATGCCTCGAGATATATAAGATCAATCGAGGAGAAGCACCTCGAAGCTGTGAGGAGAGAGTGCAGATGGGGGAAAGAGGTTGTTCTGAAAATACCCTCTCGTGAAGAGGATATTATGACCCACGTAGAAGGGTTTCTGATCGTGTATACATATCCCTCTATGTTGGGTCCCCTCTATAAACTCGTGCTCGAGTTTTGCCGAAGGTACCAAGTTACCCTGGCTCAGATCCATCTGTCTTTCTGGCGGATCATGCTAATGATGGGGTTTTTTGCTGAAAAGGCCGGGATCGAGTTCACCCTTAGCCACCTCATTCGACTGTGTTGACCGCAGCATTTCTGAGGTCTAATCAAACTCCAACGCCGGTCCACCAAATCCTTCTTTTCTAGTAACGACGAGGACAGGGATCGAGGCTGGATGAGCCGCTTCATCCGAGTGAGGACCATTTACGTCATCCCCACGATGTTCCTACCATTCCCCGAGGAATGGAACTTCACACGTGAGTAGAATGTTGTGCTTTTATTTCCCTTTCATTTATTTTGCTATATTTTGTTTTACTGTTCCCTTTCTCTTCTTTCAGCGGCCTCGTGGATGCCCAACACGGTCCTCGATCTCGAGGATCGGGCTCGCAAATTGGCAGGTACTTCAACATATGAAAAATGCAAGTGGCGGGATTTGTCAAAGGGCAAGTGGGTGGCGAAGCACCATGGTACGTGTTACTCTACTTCTTCTTTAGTGAAAGTAACTTTCTTCATATGATCTAAGTTCTCGGTTGTAGGTAATCGTGAGTTTTCTGATAAAAGGCCATCCCTGCCCGGGGACCCTCGGCTTCGAAGCCGAAGAAAGACAATAAAAGAAAAAGATCCTCGAAGAGCGAGGATGCTCAAAGCAAAACGGAGCTTGCTCGGAGGCACAAGAAGAATGTGGTCATCGAGGAGGATTTTGATTCTGCCTGCCGGTCCGATGATGACGACGACCTAGATGGTTCGACGTTGGTGACTCGAACTAGGAGACCTTCCGAGGCTGTTAAGACTGCCAGCATCGAGGCCCCTAGCCTCAAAGGAGGAATTCAAAAAGAGAGGGGATGAAGGCCCTTCATCTCCTGGCTTGGCAACTGCATCCCAGACTTCGGGAAATACCCCGAAGGGAGTGGGCTTCGACATACCTCATCCCAATCAGAGCACCTCGGGTGATTTCCCCGAGGCTGTGACAGCAGGTCGCTTACCATCATTTCCATCTTTCTCTGAAGATACTATAAGGGACACTCGGGAGCTGAAGACACCCGAATTAAGCGGAGTCCCAAGTGAAGACGACCCTTTTCAGGGTTGCTTTACTGGGGTCGATGAGGCCGAACAAGCAGATGCAAACTCGATCTTTGAGGAGGCTCAAAGGCTTTGCTCAATTGTAAGTTTCTAATAGTTCCAAAACCTTTCTAACTTCATACATTTTTTATTTTATCTAATCAAACTTTCCTTTTTGTAGGCCTTTGCCAAGTTTAAGACTGAGTTGAGCCGCTGTGAGGCTGAGCTGCGCAGGTCCTCGAGTAAGGAGAAGTCCCTCAGGCTTTTATGTGACGAGAAAGAAAAGGAGCCGAGGCATCTTCGATCCGAGTTGGATAGAGCACGCAAGTATGAGGATAAGCTAGAGAAGTAGGTAACTTCTGTTTTGAAAAAATAGGGGCTTCTTCTCCCCTATTCGGAGGCTAACACTTCAATGAATCAGTTGTAGCAGAAGGTAGAAATGTTGGAACGTCTGCGGGGCGAGGTTGACCACGTCAACTCTGAGTGCAATGAATGGAAGGCTCAGATGGACGTTCTTTCTGCGGTCAAAAACGATGCGTTGGCAAAGGTATATTACCTTGAGATACAATTTCGGAATGCTCAAGAGAGAAATTCGGTTTAGGTGGGTAGGATAACCGAGCTCAAGGCTGGTATCATGAAGGCCAAGGCCGAAGCTGAGAAAGCCCGGGTTGAAGCCAAATAAATACAGATCCAGGCCGACAAAACGGTGGCCATCTATTTGAAGGATGCTGTTGATGCTCAGATGGAATTGAGAGGGGCCTCCGACCATGACAAAAAAATCAATGAATATGTACGCTTCCGATCTCGGAAGGAAACTCTCGAAGAAATCCATGATAAGGGCTTCGATCTCTCCGAGGAGATAGAGCAGGCCAAGGCAGACGAGGCTGATACCAAGTTCGTCCTTACTTCCGATGACGAAGATGATGCAGAGGGTGATGAAGAGGAGGTTTACGGGGAGGATTCCGAGAAGGAGGCCGATCTCGAGGGGGTTGGTGAAGACAAAGTGCCCGAGGAAGAAAAGACTCCCGAAGGTCAGACTGCCAAAGATCAAGCTTCCGAGGGTGTGGCAGTCCCCGAGGGTGCTATCTCCGAGCAGGCGAACCCATCAATAGATTAAGCCTCTTTAAATTACTTTACAATGTCTCTTGTGGGAGTTTTGTAAACATACTTTGTACTCTCATCATAAATATAAAAAACCTTTGTTTCGTCTTTGTTGTTAATTTCTGCCTTGCCTTTGTCTTTGTGATGTTGTTGATGATCAGTCCAATGTATTGGACTTAGAATGTAAAACCTTAGGTTTTTGTGCTTTGATCGATGACCGATAGTAAGTGATTACTTAGGATCTGATCTTCGAGTTAAGCTTTAGCTCGAGACTTTCGAGTTCAAACTAGGTGAGGTCTCGAAACAATGTTTCGGCCTTTAAGTTCTTTAGGCATCAGCCCTTAGGCTTTATAACATCGGCCCTTAGGCTCTTTTCAAGTTGTCCCTTAGGCTCTTTAGATTGGCTCTTGTGCTCTTACATATCGGCCCTTAGGCTCTTTTTAGATTGGGTTGATTCAACCTTTGAAATAGCTACAATTTTTTCACATTCTGGCTAAAGACTTTAAAAATTTTGTTATGCCTTGGCATGTTTTTATATCTGTCTGACTTTTCGATGGTTCGATTGATAAGAACCTCGATTATAATTCGATGTGCGACGGTAATTTAGTACCTCGTGAGGTTCTTTCGAAAGCTAATTTTTTCGAAGCCTTTACATTGTTCGGAATTGATATTATTGAAGCCCCTTTTTGCTTATGCCGAGGGTAGCCTGATTTAACCAGTTTCTTTGAAGTATTTGAAGGCCTTTAGTTTTATGGCGGAAGTCGGATGTCTCCGAGCCATATTTTTTTGGCCGTAGAATTATGACCATAGTCTTTATATTTGGCCGTAGCCTTTAGTCCCTAAGTGAGGTGGCCTCGGCCTTAATATCGAGGGTATGCCTTTTTAGGGGTCTTACAAGTTCGAGTATATAGCCTTGGCCTTAATATCGGGGGGATGCCTTTTTTAAGGCCTTATAAGTTCGAATATGCCTCATTGAGGTCCTATAAGTTTGAGTATGCCTCATTGAGGTCTTATAATTTTGATTTTGCCTCATTTAGGTCTTACGAGTTCGATTCTGCCTCATTGAGGTCTTATGAGTTCGAGTTTTTGATGTCTTGATAAGTTGACTGTCGAAGACAGTCCCCGAGTGTTCGGGTGTATTTGGCCCTTGAGTCGTTTAATAAAAATAACAGACTTCTATGAGGCACAAAGTGTTTTGATATAATAAGAATGATTCTTCAAATGATTGATACATGCGTACATGATTTTGTCATCGGGGGCTCGACTTATTCTACACAGACACGGTTCATTCAACCGTTTGGCCCATTACAACATTCTCCTATCGAGGCCCTCTTCGTCATGACTTGCTTTCTTCGAAAAATTAACCTCCGAGGGTGATGCCCCCTAGTATTCGAGGTTGATAGAAAAGAAGCCTTGAATACTTTTTGAGTTTTCCTTAGGTAGAATATAGGTTTGCCTTGTTAAAAACCTTGTCGGTAAAACCCATTTGGGATAAAACCCGATCTAAGGGAAAAAGAGTGCAACGCATGCTTTAAAACCCAAGGTCTTCAAGTTGAAGGGTGATTCGATATCTCCAATCGAACACCTGTAAGAAGTTAGTATGAAATGTAATTTGAAAAAAGAGAAGGTTATACCTTAGCAATAATAGAGTTTGAGCATTGATATGTTCCTATTGCTTGGCAGTTGCTCGCCTTCCATAGTGCCAAGTTTGTAGGATTCTTTGCCCGCTACCTCGAGGACACGGTATGGTCCTTCCCAACTAGGGCTCAACTTTCCTTCATTTGGATTTCAAGTGCTGAGGGTGACTTTCTTTAGAACCAAGTCCCCAACTCCGAAGTATCGAAGGTTTGTCCTTCTATTTTAGTATCTTTCAATTCTTTGTTTTTGAACAGCCATTCGAACCAGTGCGGCCTCGCACTTTTCATCTAGCAGCTCGAGGGAGGCGTTCATGGACCCATTGTTTGAGTCCTCGCTAGCATGCTGAAACCTGATGCTCAGTTCTCCTACTTCGACGGTATCAATGCCTCGGACCCATGTATCAAAGAGAACTGGGTCTCTCCTGTGCTCGACTTCGAAGTTGTTCGATATTCCCATAGTACTTCAGACAACACTTCTCTCCATTTCCCCTTTGCATTCTCCAACCACTTCTTTAAGTTTTGAATGATAGTTTTGTTTGTGGACTCGGCTTGACCATTTACACTTGGGTGGTAAGGCGTCAATAGTATCCTTTTGATTTTATGATCCTAGAGGAACTTCGTCACCTTGATGCCGATGAACTGCGTCCCATTATCACATGTAATATTGGAGGGGATCCCGAATCGGCATATGATGTGGTCCCATATGAAATTGATGACTTCTTTTTCTCTTATCTTCTCAAAGGCCTGCGCTTTTACCCATTTCGAGAAGTAGTCAGTCATAAATAAGATAAATCTAGCTTTACCTGGCGTCATTGGTAGGGGGGCCGACGATGTCCATCCCCCATTTCATGAATGGCCACGGGGATAGAACTGAGTGTAGTTGTTCACGGGGTTGATGAATCATCGGTGCGAATCTTTGGCATTTTTCACATTTTCGAACGAAGTCCTTGGTGTCCTTTTCCATGATATCTCAGTAAATACCCTACTCTGATTACCTTTCGAACTAAGGAGTCGGCACCGGAGTGATTGCTACAAGTGCCTTCGTGGATTTATGGTAGCACATATTCGGTGTCTCCTAGCCCTAAGCCTACTGCTAGTGGTCCGTCGAAGGTCCTCATATACAATGTTCCATTCTCATCGAGTGAAAATCGAGCTGCTTTGGCTCGTAGGGCCCTCGATTCTTTTGGGTCCGAGGGGAGCTTCCCATGTTTCAAGTAGTCGATGTACTTGTTTCTCCAATCCCATGTTAGAGTTGTTGAGTTGATCTCTGCATGGCCTTCTTCGATCACCAACTTTGATAGTTGTACGACAGTCCCCGGGATTATGTCGTCTTCTTCAACGGACGAACCCAAGTTTGCGAGGGTGTTGGCCTCGCTATTCTGTTCTCGAGGTATGTGAACTAGGGTCCACTCTTTTAAGCGATGCAATATCACTTGAAGTTTGTCTAAGTATCTTTGCATCCTATCTTCTCGAACCTCGAATCTCCCACTTACTTGGTTTACAACTAGGAAAGAGTCACATTTTGCCGCGATGACGTATGCTCCTAGTCCCTTGGCTAGTTCGAGACCTGCAATCATGGCCTCATACTCGGCCTCATTGTTAGTCAACTTCGAAGTTTTTATAGATTGTCTAATTATGCCGCCCGTAGGCGGTTTTAGAACTAGACCGAGCCAGGACCCTTTCACATTCGAGGCATCATCAGTGAAGAGGGTCCATACCCCCGATGATGTGCCCGTTTTAGTAAGAGTTCTTTCTCTACTTCGGGCACGAGGGAAGGCGTAAAATCGGCCACGAAGTTTGCCAAAATTTGAGACTTGATAGTTGTTCGAGATCGATATTCGATATCGTATCCTCCAATTTCGATGGCCCATTTGCCAATCGGCCCGATAACTCGGGCTTAAGCAAGATGTTTCGAAGTAGATATGTAGTTAACACACATATAGGATGACATTGAAAGTATGGTTTTAACTTCCTATATGCACTTACTAATGCAAGAGCTAATTTTCTAAGTGCGGATACCTGCTTTCAGCATTTCCCAGGGTCCGACTTGTATAAGAAACAGGGAATTGCGTACCTTGTTCTTCTCAAATCAACATTCCACTTGCCGCAACTTCGGACACGGCCAAATATAAGTATAGTGTTTCATCCTCCTTTGGAGTATGGAGCAAAGGTGAGCTCGAGAGATACCGTTTTAATTCTTCCAAGGCCCATTGGCATTCCAGAGTCCATCCGAAGTTGTTTTTCTTCTTGAGAAGTGAGAAAAAGTGATGACTCCGATCCGATGACCTCGAAATGAATCGGTCTAAGGCTGCTATCCGCTCGGTTAATCGCTGTAATGCTTTCACATTGTTTACCACGGCGATCTCCTTAATGGCTTTGATCTTATCGGGGTTGATCTCGATCCCCCTATTTGACACCATGAAATCCAAAAATTTGCCCGAGCTGACTCCAAAAGCGCATTTCTTGGGTTAATCTTCATGTTGTATCTTCTTAGGATATCGAATGTTACCTGCAAGTGAGTCAAATGGTCTTCTACGCATGGGGACTTAACTAACATGTCATCAATATAAACTTCCATAGATTCGCCTATTTTATGTTCGGACATCTTATTAACTAGGCGTTGGTTGCTCCTGCATTTTTTAGCCCAAAGGGCATTACATTATAGCATATGTATCGTACTTCGTGATAAACGAAATCTTTTCATGGTCCTCCGGGTTCATTTTAATTTGACTGTACCCGGAGTAGGCATCGATAAAGGTAAGGATCTCGTGGCCAACCGTGGGATTGATCAATCGCTCGATGTTGGGTAGTGGGAAGGAATCTTTTGAGCATGCTTTGTTCAAATCTTTGTAATCTACACACATTCTAAGTTTATTCCCTTTTTTGGGGACTACTACAACATTAGCAAGCCATTGGGGTATTTTACTTCCCTAATGGATCCTATTTTGAGAAGTTTAGTTACCTCATCCTTGACGAATGCATGCTTTACCTCGGATTGAGGTCTCCTTTTGTGTTTCACCGATTTGAACCTGGGGTCGACACTTAGTCGATGGATGGTTACCTTCGGTGGGATCCCTGTCATATCTAAATGGGACCAAGCAAATCAATCAATGTTATCAATAAGGAATTGAATGAGTTTTTCCCTGAGTTCGGGTCTTAATCCCTTTCCCAGGTATACCTTTTGTTCCGGTAGGTGCTTGACCAACACTACCTGTTCGAGCTCCTCGATAGTGGACTTCGTCGCATCTGACTCCTTGGGGGCGACAAAGTCTCGAGGGTCAAGGAAATCTTCTTCGTCCTCGATAACCTGTTCTTCAGGCTCCTTTTCCTCGGGCTCAACCAAGGGCACAAGTTGTAATTGCTATTTGGTTACCTGTTTGTCTTTTGGATTCTCTGAGGTGGAAGACGTCGATATTGGTGCCAAGTCATGCACCGGAAACAACTCCTTAGTTGCATGATGCTCTCCATACACCATTTTTACTCCATCCTTTGTTGGAAACTTTATCATTTGATGAAGGGTTGATGGTACTGCCCTCATGCTATGTATCCATGGCCTTCCTCGCTGTGAGGATGAGATAAGGCCTCTATGTCTTCCTCGCGAATGTGAGGGTGTCCTCAGGGATGTAGTCCCGAGATCGCTTCTCCCTTGTGATGGATGTTTTTGTCCATTTGAAGATGGGTCCCTGTGGGACGTCGACTCCTCCGACGATCATATGAATGACATGCTGCGGCTCCTCTTGTTCATTATTCCTATTTGCATCACTCTCTCGAAAATGGTTCTTGTCCCGGACACTGAGGAACTCTCAAAGGTGCCCTTCGTTGATCAATCGAGCTACCTCCTCTCGAAGTTGTCTGCAATCTTCGGTCCTATGACCGTGAGTGCCATGATATTTGCACATCAAGTGAGGGTTCCTCTGGGAAGGATCTGATTGCATGGGTTTGGGCCACCTGGTATCTCTAATCTTGCCTATGGCTGATATGATGTCTGAGGCATCGATGTTGAAGTTGTACTCTGACAATCGAGGTGCCTCTAATGGTCCCGAGTTCCTTTAGAACCCGGTTTTGCTCATGAGTCCTTGGGAACTTTGGCCTTGATCCATTCTTCGATCATTTCGAGGTATATTATGCCTCGAAGTGTTTCTTCAGTCTTCGACATAGGGTTGGTATCTCTCCTTATTCGGCCTTGGCTCCCTTTCTGCATTTCTTAGTTCCTTTGTTGGTAGCCTTCTAGGATACACTGAGCCCGAGGGGCCTCCCAATTGGTCGTCCTCGACCCTAATTTTTGATTATTACATGTTGTGCACATCCGCCCAAGTTACGACGGGATACTCAATTAGGGTTTTCTTTAGATGCCTCGAAGCTATCGAGCTTCGTTCATTCAAGCCCTGAGTGAAGGCTTGCACTGCCCAATCATCGGAGACCGGTGGTAATTCCATTCGATCCATCTGGAAACGGGATACGAACTCCCTTAGCATCTCTTTTTCTCTTTGTTTGATTTTGAACACATTGGACTTCCTTGTAGCAACTTTATGGCACCAGCATGTGCCTTTACAAATGAGTCTGCCAACATGGCAAACGAATCTATTGAATTTGGGGTTAGGTTATGGTACCACATCATGGCCCCCTTGGATAGTGTTTCTCCAAATTTCTTCAACAAGACAGACTCGATCTCATCATCCCTTAAATCATTTCCTTTTATACCACAAGTATATGTGGTGATATGCTCGTTAGGATCTGTGGTCCCCTTGTATTTTGGGATATCGAGCATTATGAACTTCTTTGGAATGGGCTTCGGAGCCGCACTTGACGGAAATGGCTTCTGCACGAACTTCTTCGAATCCACTCCCTTCAAAATCGGGGGTGCTCCCAGGGTTTGGTCGACTCTCGAGTTGTAGGTTTCTACTTTTTTGTCGTTGTCCTCTATCTTTTTCTCTCCTGACTCGATTCTCTTGGTGAGCTCCTCGAGCATTCTCATAATAGTCGGGTCTGTTCCTGACCCATTATTGCTCGATCTTTCTGGTGTTGGCTCAACTCGGGAAGCTGCTTCCGGTCCTGCTGTGCTCAGAGTCTTTTGCTGACTTTGTAGCTGAGCAATAGCAACTTGTTGTGCTTGCAACATCTCGAAAATGATTTGTAGGCTGACTTCATTTCGAGCATGTGTTGTTTGTGCGTCAGGTTTGACTTCTCCTTGCACGCTTTCTCCGACATCCGCACCCAAATCGGTGCTTATAGCAATATGCGAGCCAACGTCGACTGGGTTGGGAATAGGTGCTACTCCAGGGTTGAGTGGTGGCGCACCGGATGCTGAAGTTGCTGCATTATTTTCCCCATGGAAACTGAGTCCATTAGTGTCGTGCACTGGTACACTAGTTTATTTCGACAGGTTTTAGTCGAAAATCAAAAAAACTTGGACAAGAAAAAGTGTGAAGAATAACGTGTGTTATCAGAAAACTAGCACTAAAATAATCACAATTATCTTTAGACCTACGGTGGGCGCTAAACTGTTTACCTTGAAAATGGTTTTAACAATTATACTTGATTAGTGGTTCTAAAATATGTGATTTATTTCAATACTAGTAGATAAACAAGAAATACTAAGTGTAAGTGAGGAGAATGAGATAGCTAAACCAATATTGTCACAGAACTGGAGATCTCGAGCTTGGTAACCTTGGGGGTCTCGAGCTTAGCCTTGGCAGTAAATGAAGAACAATAAAGCTGAGGAATAATGTTGAGCACGTCAAGCAAGAAGAGTAGAATGTTCTAATGCAGTAGTATTGATTGCCTTTACAAATAATTGGGGTCCCCTTTATATAGGAGGGGAAAACCCCAATATGGTACATTTCTAATAATGACAAAGAATATTATTGGTACAATTGTGTAATGGCCTAGTACGGATGTGTACTATCTTTGACAAATTCTATCCGTCCTAACCGCGTGTCCTAGGGAATTTTCCGCTTTTCCTTGATTGCCATCGATTTTGCACGACCTCGAGGTAGGCCATGCCGGGTCTTCGATACATCCCCTTGAGGTATACATTTTGGGTCGGGCTCGATCCTTACTTCGAACCTTTCGAGCTCGGACTCGATGTATAGTAGAGACCTAGAAATCGGGCTCCTCGATTCGTCCGTATACATCTCTTTTACTTTATTTTAAGTGATAACTGTTTTTGTTTGCCATTCCATTTGTGTATATTTGGAAAACTAACTTTGTTATTGGAATACTTTTGATAGCTTGATTGTTTAGGAACGTAGGCAAACCAAGACTTGTAGGTAAAGAGTAAAATATATTAAATAATTCATCTACTTTAATCACTTCAATTTTTTGAGCATTTATAATTTAACACTAAACCTATCTATAAACAAGCAACCATCATTTATACTTACCACTAACTAATTTCAATGGTTTTAAGCTTTAGACAGATTCGAAAACAAACCCTCTTTTAAAAAAATTATCAAACAAGTTGCGCATGATGCAAGAACTATTTTCAGTAAGCAATCATACAACTGTGCTCGTAAGAAATAAACATCGATGAGTTTTAAAATACAAGGTTGAGCTAAAACAGTCTTTGAAAACCAAGGTATATCCAATTTCAAACTCAAGGCACATTTTCAAGGTAACCTCTTGTTCTTTAAGATATAAAGACTTATAAATAATGTCATTCCTTATCAGAGAAATAGAAAATCTTTTTCAAGACAAGGAGCCTTGAAATAAGATACAAACATTCTATCACGACCCAAAATTCACAAGTCGTGATGGAACCTAATCCAACCTGCTAGGTAATCTAACAATCACATGATATCAATGAAAATGAAACAACATGGTCTAATAACTCAACAATGGAAGAATACCATAAAAATATCTGAGAATAATGTCAAAATGCTACTAGAACCAACCCCAAAATCTGGTATCTCGGGACAAAAACTGGTCGAAGGAAAAAAGTGTGCAGCACATACTTTCAGTATCGGCAGGAATCATCAGTAATAACACCTTTTGAGGTGAGTCACGTTCCGATTTTTGGTAATTTGACTCCATCTTGATTTTCCAATTCATATGATCCTTTACCGATGACAGCTGAAACCCGATAAGGCCCTTCCCACATTGGTCCCAGCTTCCCGGTGTTAACTTCCTGAGTTCTTTGAGTTACTTTCCTCAGAACCAAATCTCCAACTTTGAAATAATAGATATTCTCCATGCGATTGTAATACCTTTTCATCCTATGCATTTGGTCCACCATCCTTACGTATGCCAGGTCCCGGTGTTCTTCAAGAAAATCTAGCTTCACCGGCGATGCTTCATTGTTTGCTTCTTCATTTGCCCGGGAAAACCTTAAAGTCGGTTCCCCCACTTCCACCGGTATCAGAGCTTCCGAGCCGTATACGAGACAAAAACATGTTTCTCTCGAGCTTGACTTCGCCATGGTCCGGTATGCACACTGCACCCCCAGTAGCTCATCTGGCCACTTGCCCTTAGCATCTTCTAACCTTTTTTAAAGATTTTGATTCATTATCTTGTTGGTCAACTCCCCCTACCCATTAGAACTCAGATGGTATGGTGAGGAGGTAATTTGTTTGATATTTAACCCTTCCAAGAACTTTTTGACTTTCGAACCTACGAACTGCGACCCATTGTCACAAGCAATCTCCTTTGATGTTCTGAATCGGCAGATTATGTGGTCCCTTATGAGTTGACCACTTAGCATCCTCCGATATTTTGGTAAGGAACTGCTTCAACCCATTTATTGAAGTAATTAGTTAAAGCTAAAAGGAATCTCACATTCCCGGGTCCTGGTGGTAAAGGACCAACTATGTCCGTTCCCCATTTCATGAATGGCCATGGCGACACCACCGAGTGCAAAAGTTCTGTTGGTTGATGCACCAACTATGCATGACGCTGACATTTGGCGCACTTTTGTATGAATGCCTTTGCGTCCTGTTCCACTGGGGCCAATAATATCTAGCCCTGACCAACTTGAGAACTAACGAGTTTGCACCAGAATGGTTTCCGCAGGATCTTTCGTGGACTACTCTCATCACATAGTCTACCTCTGAGGCCCTTAGACATCGAGCCAACGGTCCTTGGAATGATATCCTGTATAACTACCCATAAATGAGGCAGTAGCGATCTGCTTTGGTACACATATTCCAAGACGCCTTTGGGTCTTCGAGTAATTTACCATGTCTGAGATATTCAATGAACTCATTCCTCCAGTCCCAAATTAAGTTAGTTGAATTTACTTCGCAGTAGTCGTCTACATCTAACACCGAATGCAGCAATTGGACGACTATACCGGAATGTGATCCTTTCCTCTCCGTGGACGACTCTAAATTATCCAATGCATCTGCTTCCACATCTTTTTCCCTCGGAATGTAGACGATTGACCATTCTTTGAATCGTGCAAGTAATGCTTCAACCTTATTCAAGTACTGTTGCATACGCTCGTCCTTTGCGTCAAAAATCCCATACACTAGGTTGACCACCAGCTGGGAGTCGCATTTTACCTTGATGACCTCAGAACCTACTCCCTGATCTAATTCAAATCCTGCAACCAAAGCCTCATTTTTGGCTTCATTGTTTGTTAATGGTATAGTTCTGATGGCCTGTCTTAGGATCACCCCCAAGGGCATGATTAAAACTACCCCGAGACCAGACCCTTATAAGTTGGAGGATCCATCCGTAAACAAGGTCCAAACTCTTGATGTTGTTCCCAACACCAGCACTGCTTCCTTAGCAGCCAAAGGCATTGATCCTAGACTGAAGTCAATCACGAAGTCGGAAAAAACTTATGACTTGATTGCAATCCTGGGCTTGTACTCAATGTCGAATTAGCTAACCTTGAATGTGCATTTAGCCAAATGTCATGACAACTCGAGCTTATGAACGACATTCCGTAAGGTAAATGTTGTCATAACGGATATTGGGTAGCACTGAAAGTAAAACCTAAGCTTTCGAGAAAAAACTAGGAGATCTAGGGCCAGCTTTTTGAGGTGCGGATAACTAGTATCCGCTCCTAATGATACTTTAATAAAGTAATAAATAGGAAATTTCTTACCTTCTTCTTCTTGAACCAAAACGGCACTTACCAGTTACCACTACTTTCGAGACTGCTAGATAAATTAGCAGGTGCTGCTTCCTCCTTTTTTGACAATAACGGAGGACTGGACCGGTACCTTTTTAGGTCCTTCCATTCCTGTTGGCATTCTAGAGTCCATACAAAGTCGTTCCACTTTTTCAGAAGTGAAAAGAAGTGGTGGCATTTTTTCAATGTTCTTGAGATGAATCTGCTGAGAGCCGCCAACCTGGCAGTCAGTCTCTGTACTTGCTTCACACTGTCAACTGGTCCAGTATGTCCTCGATGGCTTTGATTTTGTCAGGATTTTCCTAAATCCCTCTTTGGGAGAGAAAGAACCCCAATAATATACTAGAACCAACCCCCAAGGCACATTTCTCCAGGTCGAGTTTCATGTTATGGTTTCGCAAGATGTCGAAAGTATCTTGGAGATGTTTCAGATTATCTCCTGCATTTAAAGACTTAACATATTGTCAATATACACTTCCATCTTTTTTCCTGTCTGATTTTCAAACATCTTATTAACGAGCCTCTAATAAGTGGCTCCGGCGTTCTTAAGCCTAAAAGGCATCACATTATAGCAATATGTGCCAAAGTTTGTTATGAAGGAAGTTTTTTCTTGATCCTTTGGGTTCATCTTGATATGATTGTACCCAGATAAGCATCAAGGAAATTCATTAGCTCACCCGGCCGTAGCATTAGTCATTTGATCAATGTTTGGTAACGAGAATGAGTCTTTAGGGCACGCCATATTTAAATATTTATAGTCCACACACATCCTAAATTTGTTGTTCTTTTTAGGTACTACAGCTACGTCGGCTAACCATTATGGGTACTTTACCTCTCGAATCAAATCGATGTTAAGTAGTCGGGTTACATCTTCCTTAACAAACATGTTCCTGACCTCTGCTATCAGGCGTTTCTTTTTCCTTATAAGTGGGAACATTGGATCCGGACTTAACTTGTGGACTGCTATCTCCAATGGATACCTGTCATATCTGAGTGTGACCACGCAAAGAAGTCAACATTAGCTTTAAGAAAACGTATAAACTCTAACCTGAGCTCGTGATTTAACCTTGTTCCCGAATGAAACTTTATTTCCATAAACTCCTCGAGCAAAGCCACTTGCTCGAGCTCTTCCATTGTCGACTTGGTCACACCCATCTCCCCTGGTACCTGAAAAGACCTCAAAACCCAGTAGGATTCTGATGACTTCTCGCTTTTATCACCTTCATTCGGAAAAAGAGAAGGAATTGGTTATTGTAATTACTATTTGTTGGATTCTTTTCCCTTGCTACTGGAAACGGTCACTGTGTTCATCTCCCTTGCCGCCAATTGGTCCCCTATTATCTGCCTGATCCCTTGTGGCATCACAAGTTTCAGCAATTGGTGATAGGTGAAGGGCAACGCCTTCATCTCGTGTATCCACATCCTTCCGAGGATCACGTTATAGCCCATGTCTCCATCAACAACTTCGAACATGGTGGTCTTTTTACACCTTTAGCGGTAGTGGGTACCAAAATCTCTCCTCGGATTGTCACGGTTGTCAGGTTGAAGCCAGCTAGGAGCTTTGTTTTCGGAATGACGTTCCCGGAAAATTTCGCTTGGATCAACCAAACCCTCCGCTTAATTTTTAAATCTAAAACATCAAGTAAACTTACTAGCGCGTCATTGTGCGGTAGGAGAAGTGCGTCAGCATCTACTTCCGCGAAGGTGATATCGTCTTCCGAGATTTCTCGAACCAACCCTCTTGCTATTAGTCACTGATATTTTTTTTCCTTTTTCTTCCAAAAAATGTCACACCATTGACGTTGCTCCTCCGAAGATCATGCTGATTGTCATCCCAAGTGACCCTACTGCTGTCTTTGATGGCTCTGTGTTATCCCGGCTCCGACCATAAATGCTTTTGGCTCAGTCACTTAATAACTCTCTAAGATGGCCATTGTTTAACAACATCTCCACCTCCTCGTGAAGATGTCAACAGTCCCTAGTTCTATTTGCCATGAGTCCCATGGAATTCACACCATATACTGGGATCCCTCTAGCTAGGATCCAATCAGATTGGTTTCGGAAATTGTGCTTCTTAAATATTTCTCATTGTCGACACCAATTCTACCAGGCTGATGTTAAAGTTGTAATATGATAATCAGGGATACGCGGGGTCTCGGGCCCCTGGCATCTCTTTTTCCTACATCGACATGTTTTTTCGGCCATGATTCGTCCTTCTGTCGGGAGAAAACTTGTCTGATGACTAAAATCCTTTACTACAATGCCCTTCGACCCTCTCATAGGGTAGAAAACGACCCCTAGAGAACCGTCGATTTGTACCAAAGTCATCTTTAAACTTTTCCTAATTTTATCACGACC
The DNA here is from genome assembly GCA_005239505.1 of Nicotiana paniculata. Taxonomy (NCBI): domain Eukaryota; kingdom Viridiplantae; phylum Streptophyta; class Magnoliopsida; order Solanales; family Solanaceae; genus Nicotiana; species Nicotiana paniculata. The sequence goes on along the minus strand of MDKI01289007.1, from coordinate 12,619 downwards.
TGTCCCTTGGTTGATACCAATTATCTAACATGATCATCTTTTATCCTTATCTTCGATTCGTAGCGGTTATAGACATTCACCCATGTGGTTTCCTGAAACTCGAGAAAGCTCTCCTTCAATTTTTGGGAGGTATCAGAACTCAATGGATTTAGACCCTTTGTGAATCCTCCACTGCCTATTCATATGAAACCGCTAGTAGCAACATCCTTACATTCTAGAACCGGATTACGACTTCACACAACAACTTGGATTCTCCTTGCGAAATTCTGAATATGTTCGCCTTTCTGGCCTGAATCTTTCTTGCTCCATCAGGGGCCTTAGTGAACGAATCCGAAAGCATCTAAAAATAATCAATTGAATTCTCAGTTAAGAGGAAGTACCATGCCAGCCCCCCTCCCCCCATGAGGGTTTTGCCAAACTTTCTCAACAGAACTGACTCAATATCATGTTGAGCCAAATCATTTCCTTTCACTGTCGTGGTGTAGGTTGTGATGTGCTCCTGCGGATCCAAAGTCCCATCATACTTTGGTATGTCCTGGATCATAAACCCCTTTGGAATTAACTCTAGTTCCGCACTTGGCTTAAACGACAACTGCGTGTATATTTTGGATTCTGGACCCTTTAATACCGGCAGTGCACCGGGAATCTGATCCTTCTAAGTGTGAAACTCCTTCGCATTCTGATTCATTCGTTCATTCATCTTTCTCATGAATCTTGTGAGCTCGATTTTAAAAATATCACTCAAGCTATTATTCCCAAATCCACTATCAGTACCTCCGGTTCCGTCGAAATCGACCTCATCTCTTAGAGCGTTGTTATATGCCCTTTGTACTGCCTGATTTACGGGAGCACTGGGACGAATCGGGGCCCCTCTATTAGCGTTGTTGGAAGCACCCGATAACTCTTGCTTCAATTCCGTCATCACGCAATCATGTCTTCAAAGGTGATCTATGATTGCTCTTTTAGGAGTCTAGTCATTTCAGCAATGTGTTCGTCCTTCGCATCATCAGGGATTGGGCCCCGCACATGCCGAGGATTTGTCCTTCACGAACATGGGTTGTTTCATCCCCTTCATTGCTGGTCTCGCTGATGGAATCATCACGTTGTGTGGATTGTTGACATCATTAGCTATCATACTTTATTTTTACTAAGGAAAGAATCAAAATTTTGTTAGTAACAAACAAATGAATCAAAGAGATTATGCAATTGTCTATGCTCCACGGTGGACGCCAAAATGTTTACCCGTAAAATGATACAGTTGAATTTATAGCAAGGTTTATAGAAAAGCGAATTGATTTGATCCAAAAATAATAAAGAAATGAGAATAAAAATAAGATTTATGGCTTAAATTAAAGGAAATAACTAACCTTACTCCAAGCTCGGTCGCTCGGAAAGCAGAAGTGAAAGCAATGATAAAGCTATTAGATTGAGCGTAAAATAGTAAAGTACAACTTTGTGTGCAGAATGTTTCATGTCCTACGATGGGTGTTAATCCTCCTATTTATAGCTCAATTGAGAGAGACAAGGTCCCCAAATCAAGCTCCTCTTTAATCAAGCTCCTCTTGAATGAGAATAAAAGCGTTATTGATGGGTGCATAACGACTGGCTTTGAATTCAAATATTCTTTGTAACGACTGCTCATTAAATGCTATCCAATGTGGCTACGCTTCCTTTGCAGGATCGATCCTTCCATCCTGCACCGGTTACGTACTTCGCATCCGGTGCTAGTTATCTTCTGACCCATCTTTTTCCTTTTTTTTGTCTTAAATTCCACGTGCCATTTTATCATTCGACCACCTATTATCAACCAGTCTTATTCCATACAGGCTTTTAAAAATAGACAAGTTTATGTGACCACGAGACTATTTCGCCAAGGGACTATTGCATCAATATATCAAATTGAAGTAGAGAAAAAATAGCAGTGAGCGAGTAGACAACAACAGATCCACTAGTAATATCAGTAATCGATTTAGATCATGTAGGACATAGATATATGTGTACAAAAGTCTCAAATCCTTGTGTTTAGAAGCAGGATAATCTAATTTATCTATCATTCAGTTCCATAACTAATGTTGACCGTCTCTTTACATGACAAGTAGAAGATGGAAATTCTAAAAAGATTATACACTAGATTAGGTAGTGAAAGTTACATGTAATAGTTGAGGGGCGGGCAAACAAGCACCGTTATTTTGAAAATGAGAAGATTTTGAGAAGATGGGAATTCTCATAATGGAGGGTGCCTGCAGTTAGAATGCCTATTGGAGTAATGATCGATGCCAAATGGTTCTATGGGTACACTCTTCCATCTAGGGCTAACAAATCTATGATCTAAAGGTTGGTCACTATTAACAATCTCATTTGATGTTACTTGAACAGGGAAAGATAGGCGTTTTTTTGCTGCACTAGTTTTTTCTCTCTCTGGAGTTAAAGGCATCCGCCTTGGAGCACTCTGTGACCGTTCTCTGGCCTTGGCTGATGCAGTAGCTGCCATATAATTTGGCTCATTCGCACTATGGGAGAGAAGAGTAATCCGGTGGCTCCTCTCTTCCCTGCCGCAGCGGGGGCTGGCTGAATGAAGTTGGATATTTTTCATCTTAGATTTTGGTGTGATGGATGAATGTATCGGCAAATTCTGTTGTACTCTATACGAACACAACTTCTGTTGTTGGTCCTGATAAAACTGATTTTGCAATCTCCAAAAATCAGAATCTGAGTCAGAATAAGAGTAAGTTGTGTCAACTTCAATATTCTTTATGCGGTCCCTTGTCTGATCACATGAAGCTCTCCTGAGAGTTGTGCAATTTCTCACATCTGTCCTGTTGAAAACTCTCATATCCTCGTCAAGCTCTTTGTTGCTACTTGTGTCTTCATCTTTATTCGCTGTGCACATCTGTTAGTTTTCAAGCTTTTAGTATTGGAGGAAAGATGAGAAGTTGGAATTCATAGAGAAGACGATGAGTAAAAAAGATTAATTAATACCTTGTGAGAGAAGGCAAAAGCCAGAGTATTTTCGCGCTGTTTGGCAGCTTCCTTTTCTTTCTGCAACAAAGCTTCAACTGCATCTGAATGATCGTATCTGTGGTCCACAGTGCTAACATGATTTTTAGACTGCATTCCCATAAACAAAATTAATTTTCAGTTTTATCTCATGTAGCAGAAGGGACTATATATTACTTTTTGTATATATAGAAACAAACTAATTAAGACACTCACAGTGTCACTGAGATGAAGCTCCAGTATGGTTTTTGCCTCTCTAAAAGTGGAACCACAGCTAATTCCTTCACAGGATAATCTTCTACGTTGATCACACACCTGAGTTTGCACTCGAACGAGAGACTGCATGCACTGGAGAGTCATTTTTGCTCGCTTTCGGACATTGTGTCCTCTTATTAAAGCTTGCAACTTTACCACTCCCTTGAGAGCTCCAAGTGCTTTCCTTGCCTAAAAGCCACAGTAGCCATTCAATTCTTTAATTTTAGTGCATATAAGTTAATCAAAATAGTAATAATTATAAGTAATTGTTCATACAATAACCGATAATGACTTCATACATACCAAGTACCCTCTGAATGCTGTTTGAATGTTAAGAATGGCACGCTGTTGTCTAACTAAAAGTGTTGGTCTTGTGAGGCGAATTATGTCGGCAGCTGCAATTGCTCGTCTTTGCTTCAAACCAGCATTCTCTGGCAATGAAGAATTTGCTGTGTTTTCTTCTTGATTGTGATGAATTGTTGTTTCATTAAGCCTAGGCTTCGGTCGGAAGATCCATCGCCGTTTCCCCCTCTTCTGCAAACAAAAATTTAGTAAATTCTTAATTATTGCATGAATGCTTCACATAGTAACATATTGTATGTTAATCTAAACTTTTGTTACCTTTTCTTCTTCTTCTTCTTCTTCCTCATGCTCAGCTTCTTCTCTTCTTCTACTGCTTCTCTTATCATTCTCTTTTACAGGTGATCTAAAAGCCTTCTTCATTAAGCCTAACCAAGAACTCCCTCCACTACTCTTCCCCATGAAACGTTTTGTTAATTAATTAGGAATTGCCTCTCTTCTGTCCCTTGTGTACTTAACAACTCTTTTATGGAAGCTATTTATCTACTTGCTATTTGATGGGACATGCTTCTTCAATTTATTAGAAAAATTAAACAATTGACAATAAAATGAAAAATAATACTCCCTCGGTTCCAATTTATACGAACATGTTTGACTGAGCACGAAATTTAAGAAAAAATGAAGACTTTTAAAATTTATGGTCCTAAACAAATTAAAAAGGGGCTCGGAGTATTTGGAGAATTATAAAAGATTTTTATTAAGGGTAAAATTGTAAGTTTAAGCTAAATTGTTTCTAAATTTAAAAAATGATTATTTTTTTTTAGAACAAGCCAAAAACAAAATAGGTTCACATAAATTAAAACGGAGAGAATATTTGAACACCGAAAAAATGCTTGGAGTAAACTACTTTCTCAATAGATTAATTGCCTGACTCTAGGAATAGCTAACAAGAGTCATCAAAAAGTGAATGTTGTGATTTTTATATGATTTTATTTTCTCTTTCATTTGGAAATGCCCACGACGTTCTTATTTCAAATTGTTGATCCTTTTCAAAAGAATTTGTCTTCGGTTCTAGTTTAAAATAATCTCTTTTTAAAGTTAGAAGAGACTTTCACTTCATGTTACTCATTATCAGTAGCGGATCCAGGATTTTATGCAAGCGAATTCAATTTTAAAAGCAGAGACGGACCTATGGCTTAGGTTCAGGGGTCACCGGATCCCGTAAACTTCGATAAAAATCTATATGTATATGTATATACCTTGAAAATGATTAATTTATATCTCTTGGCACTCTTAATGCTAAAAGCTTTTAGGGGCACTAAATTCTTGGGTCTTATGCCTCCGTCGCATTAAATTTCTGGGTCCGCTTCTGCTTAGAAGTATATAACTTTAGTCGTAAAATAATAGTTGTCAAGTGAGTTTAAATAAAATATTTATACAAAATTTACGTTGTTTGAATCGTAATTTATATATATAAATAATATTATTTTTTGGTAAAGCGAAATTAACTGAACCCGCTTGGATCCACGTGAGTCCGCCACCGCTCATAATAACGAATTTTGGAGTCACCCACATAGTACTGCAGTTTAAGACTATGTTTCAAAAAGGTGTATACACGTATAAATATTATGATATATTTTATGACCACAAATTTGTTAAATATCTTTATTTCTTCTTAAAATTTTATACTTAATTAAATATGTTCACATAAATTGAAATAAAAAGCGTATATTTTTTTTATTAATAGCATACTTTCATATTACAAAACTCTCTAACACATTCATCCATTTAAGCCTGGCATATTGGAACAGGATCATGTTGTGGCATGCCAAACACATAAAGTTGCATGTGTCATATAGTTGGATACAGACATGAAGATTGTGTTTTATCGAGAGAGCTGAAAGCTGCACAAAGTATAATAATAAGCTTTTGTTATTATACCTTTTGTTAGCATGAGCGAGCGAAACCAGTATTTGTACAACAGTTATGTAATTGATGTTTCCTCATCTATGTTTTCCTTTAGGGAATAGACTGCAGAAGAGATGATTAAGCTCCTTTAGTTCACGACTTCAAGAAAACTTTCCTTTAATTGGATGAAGAAAGGTATAAAATGCAAAAAAAAAAAAAAAAAAAAAAAAAAAAAAAAAAAAAAAAAAAAAGGAGGGGGTCCAGTGCATCGGCTAATTAAGTACTCCCTCCGTTTCAATTTACGACTAGGCACGAAATTTAAGAAAAAATAAATTTTTTTTAAATTAGTGGTACTAAACAAGTCAAAAAGGAACTCAGAGTATTTGTGTGGTTATAAAAGATTTTCATTAAGGGTAAAATAGTAAGTTTAAGCTAAATTGTTACTAAATTTATAACCGACCAAAAAAGAAATAGGTTCACGTAAACTGAAACGAGTAGCTTTTAGGAAATTGTAATTTAAGTTTTACTTTTTATTAGTAGTCTCGTTTTGAGGCACTTGTATAGTATTGCTTCAACGGTGGTCAAGATTCTCAGTTCTTAGATACAGAATCTTTTCTCTTTGTGTTTGGCGCTGCATAAGAGGAGTACTTAAGTAGGTAGTAGAGAAAATAAGAAGCAATGGCCAAAGAGTATTTGATCACTCAAATATATATGGGCAATGTAAAAGTTTTATCAAAATAATTTAATTTGTTTTATAAATAATTAGTTCTATTTATTTTGATTAAAGTGGAAGATGTAATTGTTTCTTTATAACGGCTAATTAGAATCGGCCAACATTTCTGGCACATGGAGGATGTCAGTATTGCAAACTAGATTAGGGAGAAAGGCAAGTGTCTCCTGCCAATAATCCATAAAAGCTAAAGCATGCAAGGCCACAGAGTTCATAGGAGTACAATGCAAAGTAATAGCTGTAGCAAAAAGATAAAGGGTTACATAAGCTTTAGTTAGTGGGCAAAAGTAAAAGATAAAAGATAAAAGCATATAGCTAGTGGAAATTGTTGAACTATTTGAGCTTACTAAACAAACAAACGAACAATCACCGATTGGAATTTCATTAGTGGGGTCTGGAGAGTGTAGAATATACGCAAATCTTACCCTACTCCAAAGAAGTAAATAGGTTGTTTCCGGGAGACCTTCGGCTCAGAGACACTAGATCTATAACCACAACAGAAACCAAGAAAATAGTATCAGCATCGTAAAATACAGCAAATAAATGGAAAAGCCAAAATGTGAAAGACGACAACAACAACAACAACAAATAAAATATGAAATACAACAGAAATTGTTAGCATTCCTAGACAAAACACTATCAGACTAGTCGGTGCATCGAGGAGAAACGCTCGACTACCCTCTAACCTACAACCCTAATGCTCGATCTCCACGCCTTCCTATCAAAGACCATTTCCTCGGAAATTTGAAGATGCGTCATGTCCTGCCCGATCACCTTGCCCCAGTACTTCGTAGGTTGCCCTCTACCTCTTCTCGTAACTGCCAGAACCAAACGCTCACACCTACTGACCAGAGTATCTGCTTTCTTCCTCCGTAAGTACCCGAACCATCTAAGCCTCGCTTCACGCATTTTGTCATCCACGGGAGCCACACATCTTGAGCTTACTAATATTAAAAAATTGCGTCATCTTTCATGTTAATGACTAATATGGTGAGACTAATATTCATAATTTTTGTGCAACTCTTGAAGGCAACTTACTCTACTTGCATACTAATTGTATGTACTTAATTATTAGCCACTGAAATATGTTCTACTTATTACCATTAATTAATAGGTTTAATACTGATTAGTCACTACTCCATTAATCTCCTGTTTTTGATAAACTATATTATCCACTAATTGAAGACTTTCTACACGTATAGGTAGGATTCATTTTTTCTTGTGAAGATGCATACGAGATAAGTAATGTAGTTATGCATGAAAAATGCGCGGAAAGGAGAAGAAAATGAAGAAATAATCCAAAATATTCAGTGAAAACGAGATAATTTTACTTACAGGAATGTGTTCCTGTAGTGGAGTTTTAGATACAATAACTTGTTCAAAATTTGTTGCGGCCAAATTGCTGCATTGTTATTAGAGCCGGCAATATGAGCTTGTTTCGTTGGACCACCTCAGCCCAATTTGTGATTTAATATGATTGGGTTAAAATTTTTGAAGCCCATTTAAAAACGAGGCTTTTAAGCTCGGCCCGAGTAAGTCCATGACACGTGAGGCTTGACTGAGACTGAGTTGGGCAGGCCCGTGTGCCTAATAAATATATGTATTTAAAATATATAAAACATAAAAAGTATATGACACTAAAAATAACAAAAAAAGTATTCCAAGCTTAAAGTTTATTAAGCTCGTCATATTAAAAGATCAAAGTCTTAAAACATTAATTAGTTTTTAAAATTTTATTATTCTTAATATTTAACTAATTAATATTGCATATGAAGATGACAATGAAGATGTTAAGACAACCTTCTCACAAGCGGATTCAAATGTGTTTGATTAAGATGATGTGTTTGATATCCCATAAGCGTCATGAACGTTCTCTTGAATAGTTTGTTTTTGAGTTTTGACTTTTAGTGAATGAATATAGTCTTGTCTTTTACCCTTTTAGTGTTTACTGTGATATATTAGAACTGTATAAAGAGTTATAAAGTTTTGTGAAAATTTTCTAATATGATTTTTTAACTTCTAAATATTTATCTTTTTTTAGGTTAGAGCTTAAAGAAAAATTATAAAATTACATTTAAAAAAATGATGGGCCGATCCATGGGGGCCCGCAGCCCAGATAAGACTGGAGTGGGCTTACCATTATAAGGCCGATCAAATTGGTAGGCTAGCCCAACCTAATTCGTCAATTACTAAAGCTCACGTAAACTGGGCTGGGCTAGCCCGACTCGCCCATATTGACAACTCTAATTGTTATATACAAAGGGGACAAGTCAAGTGTATTTTTCTTAAGAGAAATTATTCCACTAACGTAGGCTTGAATAAGAGAGAGATGCATCTTAACTTGAAGAATTTCGCTCTCGTTCTTTTAACTGCGCTTTTACTTTTAACAACAAAAATCAGTAAAGGGTGATGTTTGATACATACAACGATTTCCACATCGGATTTTTTTTACTTACCCTAATTACTCAATCCATTGTAAAGTAGTATTCAATTAAAATGCGGTAAAAGTACCCAAACCGTCAGTCCATAAACTGTCCCTACCAAAAATAAAATATCAAGCAAAAAAGGCATTGTAACGATCCGCTGGGTCGTTTTGAGAATTAGCGTTCTGTTCGATGGCTTAAGGTCTCGGGTAGCTTCGTATTGTGTATTATGTTTTATCTGTGGCCGGGTTCGATTTTCGAATGATTCGGGATTGATTTAGAAAAATGATTCTTGTGTTAGAAGCTTAAGTGGTAAGAGTTGATCGGAGTTTGACTTTTGTGTAGACCACTCCGGAATGGTATTTTGAAGATTCCAATTGGTTCGTATGGTGATTGTGGACTTAGGCATATGTCCGAATTTGGATTGGAGGTCCGTAAGTTGATTTGATGCATTTTGGCGAAAGTTGAAAGTTTGGAAGGTTGAGAGGTTTGATCGGAATTTGACTATTGATATCGAGTTCGAATTGTGATTTCAGAAGTTGGTATAGCTCCGTTGTGTCATTTGGAACTTGCATGCAAAATTTGAGCTCATTCGGATTTGGTATGATATGTTTCGACATTAGTTTTAAAAGTTTGAAGTTCATTAGTTCATTAGGCTTGAATCGATGCGAGATTCATGGTTTTGGCGTTGATTGAGGTTATTTGAGTCTTTGAGCGAGTTCCTATTGTGCTTTGGGATTGGTTAGTCTTTTTGGACGGGGACCCAGGTGTCACGCCTCAAACTCAGGGAGCGCGACGGGCGCTCAACCGAGTTGACCCGACCGAGCAAGCCTGTTAGATTTCCGTCTACCCAAACTCATCCATAAATAAGGAGGAGATGTACTTCATTAATCAAACACTAAGTAGTTTTCATTAGAAACTTCCATTTCGTTTCCGTTAGTATCTTCATTCATAATTTCCAAAATATTACAAGTTTATAGATTTAATGAAAAACATGTGTGCTAAATACCAACATTTCTAGTTTTGACTCCCAACGTCAATCACCACCCACAACCTGTCTACGGAGCTTCTAAGTACAACTGAATAGTAATATGGAAATGCCGGCAACAAGGCTCCGGCTATACCTTAAAACACAAAGTACATGAGAAACAAGAGATGCATGACCCCGAAATGAAGTGGGGCTCACCAAGTCAGCTGAAGAAAGTGTACCGCTATCATTGATCACTGCCCCCTGCTGTGGAACCACCTGCATCCATTAAAGATGCAGCACCCCCCGCAAGAGGGACGTTAGTACTGTCGAATAGTACTAGTATGTGAAACTAAAACACTATCTCAATAGAATGAACAATAATACAGGGGAAACATGCAAGAATGCAATATGAGCTTTAAATAACACTTAACACATCAAGTTAAGGATCACACAGATTTTCAAGTCAATTTTCACATTATTAGGTTGGGTGATTTTTAGTGCCAATATGCCACAATCCACAATACCACTGTGTTCTTACACGGAGTCCGATCTCGGTCCGATTAGCTAAGCCATCTCATTTGAGACATCCACCATATTCACAATTTCATCCACAATACCATCATGTTATTACAGGGGGTCCGATCTCGGCCCGATCGGCTGAGCCATCTCATTTGAGACATCAACCATATTCATAATTTCATCCATAATACCATTGTGTTATTACACGGAGTCCGATTTTGTCTCGATCGGCTAAGCCATATCATTTAAGACATTAACCACATTCATAATTTCATCCACAATACCAACGTGTTATAATATGGAGTCAGATCTCGGGCCGATCGGCTAAGTCATCTCATTTGAGACATCAACCATATTCACAATTTCATATTTCTTTCCCATATTTTCACTACATTGGCACGAGTGGCCCCAATTATGGTTCCCAGAATGATTCTACGGTCGCAGAATCAGATTTTTCCAGATTTTGGTAATTTGGTCATAACTTATTGTAGGAGTGTCCAAATGACAAACAATTTGAAGAGTTAGAAACTAAAATCTAAGATATTTCATTTGATAGTTTTTGAATCATATATATATATATATATATATATATATATATATATATGTGTGTGTGTGTGTGTGTGTGTGTGTGTGTGTGTGCTCATCTAAACTTTGGTCTTGTGCGTACTCATTTGGAATATTAGCCTATTATGTAATTTTTCAACTTGACTTAGACTTAGGCCTCTCCTTAGACCCCACATTACTTATTATATGCCTTGTACACTTATTACCTTATCCATTTGATATCCATCATATTAATAGACCTAGTCTGCACATAAAATATATAATTAGCCTACCTTGGTGCCACAAAATCTTAAATTACTTAGTGAAATTTTTTTGGGCCTTACACCGGGGACCTCGGGTGTGTTTCAAATGGGCTATAGGCCATTTATCCTTGTTTTAAAATTGTTGTGAACTATTATCTGGTGTTCTTCATCGCGGTCGTGATGAAGCAATCGCGTTCACATAGAATTCTGTGGAAGCCGACATTTTTGTTCTTCGTAGTCGCGAATAGGAAACCACATTCACGAAGCTGGGAAGGTTGTTGCCATCGCATTCGCAAGTGATGTTACGTGATCGCATATAAGGAAAAACTGGGAGGACTCATCAGGGATTAGCTCTCCGAGTTCGCGAGGGAGATAGCTTATAAGTGTGGATTTTGACTGCTTATTAACACCTTTTTGCTTTTGTTTTAGTCCAAAGTATTGAATTGTGTTCCCGAAACTAACAAAATTGTGCAAATTGCAGGAATGCTGGAAGTTTGGTCTCCCATGATGAAATCCGACTATAAAATGAGTATCCGAAGCACAAGGCAATAAAGGGAACGGAAGCAGAGATGGGCGGTATGCAGAAGGAATTCTGCGGCCACAAAATAAATTACGGATAAGCTAAAAAATCCAACATGCTTTTGACAATTGTGCGGATCAGACATGAATTGTGCGGCCGCATAACAAGGTTTGCACTGACAAGTATTTTCAAGTTCAGAGAATGGGTAAAAGACCAAGTCCCGGCGCCTTGCAGAAGTGCGGAACGCACAAGAATTGTGCGGCCGTAGAAGTTGTCTCATAGATGCAGTCCAAAAATGTGCAGCTGGAGAATCCTCCTTCTTGCCAACTAAAGAAATCTGCGGACCGCACATGGAACTGTGCGACCGCAGAACCTCCCGAGGGGCAATTTTGTCAGGGATTTTTGGCCCACTATAAATAGACGAGTTTCACAAATTTAGGTCAAGGTTGAACATTAAAAGCTGTTGTAGCCGTTTCTTTTTACTACTTTAGTGTCACGACCCGATTTACCCTCCGAAAGGTATCGTGCCGGCACCTAGTCTCTACGACTAGGTAAGCCTAATTGCGGAACAAATATTAAATAGAAGCAATGAAATAAACACGGAAATAAGTGAATCTACAAATGAAACATCGCCACTTGGCGCGTACAAAATACAATTTCCCAAAAACCCGGAATATCACTTTAGTCACAAGCTCTGTCTCAAAATAGCTCTATACAACGTGAGGGAATTTACATGAAAGATCTATCTAAATCTAGAGTGGAAGGTGACTCGAAGGACTCTGCGGACGCGGCAAAATTACCTTTCGGTCTCCTAGAAGATGATGATCGGACCCTTAGCCACGAAACTGAGCGTTGGTACTTGGATCTGCACACGAAAAACATGTGCAGGAAAGGGCATGAGTACACCACAAATTGGTACCCAGTACGTGCCAAGCCTAACCTCAGTCGAGTAGTGACGAGGTCAGGTTAAGGCTCTACTGGATTGTTATAGTAAAAATAGTTTAAAATTTGAACTGAGAGATATAATAAGCTAAGGAAAATCAGTAGAAACAATGAGCTAAAAGAAAATAATAACAGGGAGCCCTCGGCTCAGCACATCTTATATCACAGTAACAAGTATGCAATGCGGTACAGGGGGAAAGCTCCCGGAATCTCGTCCGTAGTCCCAATTTAAATATGCAATGCAGTACA
>ML301932.1:0-29579 GCA_005239505.1 Nicotiana paniculata | reverse complement strand
CAGTATGAACTGCTCAGACAACAAATCACCCCAAACATGGCCAACAGCCTCACATGATACCACTTCGCACCAATAGACCATAACTCGAACATGATAATAAGAAACGACTCAGGACGGAACTATCAGCTCACACAACTAATATGAATTCTTACAAAATAAATACATATTAACCCTTCTCATCATCACATCGTTGAAGCGTGCAACCCGATCCATATAACATACCCGTGGCGACATGCCACTCGATCAACACATAAAATTTACATAAGAGGATATATATATATATACGGAGCTGATTTGCTCACTATTACGAATTACTGAATATCGATCACAAGCACGTTAAGTGCATAATACCATCCTGGGGAGACTGATAAAGCCATAGGCTACAAAACTCAAGTACAACTGAGGTGCGAATATATATATATATATATACACACTCTGGATCTCAAGAGCTGTCCTGCTCACATAACATCCCCGCTACGCGGGAACCTCAACACGTGAGAAATTATCAAGCCGTTTCACAACTCGTACGGCACAATCACAATAACACATAAATTTGACGAAGACGAAACAACACCCGTTGTTCTAATACCTTTCCATGAAAAGCGCTCTTACTGAAAGGAACATGCCTGGCTCACACGGAGCCCATAATCATATTTAACTCCATCCACAAACATCGAGCCACCTCGCTCGCACCAAACTTATCTTAACCCTACTTTTTCTCATAATACATGAGAACAACCATCATCACCGGGACTAACACCCCATAATCCATAATCAACTGAACCGAACGCCCTCCATGCGTAAATTCTCAATTAAGCAATATTGCATTTCTTTATACTCAGTCCAAATCTGAAATCCATCAAGTGACTACATGTCACACTTTATACAATCTTCTCGCGGTCATGCTTCCACGACCTTCCACACAAGGCAACAAGTCTGCCCATCCATAACACCGACCACCCTAAGGCCGCAAAACACATCAAGAATCCATGACCAGGGTACAAAGACTCTTTCACCGAATATCAATCTCAGGTGACACTGAAGATAACACCATCTTACACTGAACTTTCAAATCACTTTGCCTTGCTCTTCCGAGATCATGATAAACATCGGACCTAAATCTCGATTCTTACTCCCAGTTACATACTGCTTCCCGCACTTAACATACCAACATGAGGTAGCGCAAGAATTCCATCATAAATTTTTAACCACTTATAGGGTGAACACTTCATCATATAGAAACTTTTTACTTGACTCAGTTCAAGAGTACCATCTCAACACACGAGTGAATTCCCATTATCACCCAAATCATGCAAATCCTTAAGTAGTAGTCTATACCACCATAACGCTTCTACGATCCGCCTACACATGACAGGCCATAGCACTCAAATGTTCCCACATGAAACCCATTACGACAACTGACAAGCCCCGAACACACCGGCACAAACCATATGCATAACTTAATCACATCAAAGGAACCAACCACTGCCGCAAACGTGCCATTTCCACCATGGCTACTCAATCTATCTTCTTTTAATCATCATTAATTTCCTCAGGAACAATAACAACTTCCTTCAACCCATAGCAAACTCAACCCTCACTCATCCCGAGTGACCTTGATTCACGAGACTATGCTGCCCAAATCCCGCAACCCGTCTCATACCCTTCTAATAATATTTTCTTCAATCCGGAGTCTATTTCTCTCACTCCTCCAATATTACCTTGCATGCTGAAACATATCACACCATTCCAACCATCCTCATTTTTCTCAAAGATTACTCTGCAAAAGCTCGATTCTCGATCATACTGCTGCCTGAAATCCTTAATTGCCGCATTCTTAACTTTTGAACTCANCACGTGACTGAGTCACTATCCTTACAACTCGCCCATGCCTTAAGCATAAATTCTGAATCTTCCAAAGCCTAACCCTGATCTGACAGGGCCAACTTTTGCACATATTCATCAAATCCCACGCACAATTACCATTTTACTCCTTTTTCCTTAGCTGGATTAACTTGGCAACACGCCGAAAATCCTCAACCCCATGCGAAGATAATCCTACAACCCAACTGCAGATGGTGGGACTCCCCCACTTAACCCGAAGCTACTCTTTGCACCACTCTAGACCCTGCTGAGATCCTTCCTCCTTTGATAACACGATCTTGCTCAACCAATCTATCCAAATCTTCCAAATTCTCTTGCTAGAACTCCCTAAATACTCGAATTCTCTAGCATCATTCACACATTCTATCTCCTACCGACTAGCCACTAGTACCCCTCACAGAACTAGCCAACCTCGCCATTGCTAACCTATCCCCAGAAGACAACCCACCTGTAGAAATCACCCGCGGACACCTTCCAACGACGCTAAAATGCACGTTCTCTGAGACTTCAATACCCCATCCTACGCCTTTCTTCATATACCAACTTACTAGTCCGTCCGCTCCTCATGGACACCCACTAAATGTGCGACAATATCTCCAAATTCCAAGTTGTGCTGTCGCTCCCCCACTTTGCGACTGCTCGACTTCCGCTTCTTACACCTGGCCTCCTAGAAATGGAACCGCCACCTAGCCTCATTCCAGGATCATTCTTTGCCAACCACATTCTTCAATACTTCTTCTCAATACTCTGATCCCACGCAACCGAAGAAACCATAGCACCGACAAACTTAACACATTCTATTCGATCAATGACAATGACTACCCGTCACAGGTGCATATCCCATCTCACTTGAAGACACCAAGTCTTACTGCCTTATCAACCCCAACCGGACCATTCCTAACCCAAAATGCCACTCCTCTGCTGGCACAAAAGCATTGAAATCTCGAAATCACGCTCCGAGGACACCTCTCTTCAAACCATTCATCTCTCCCAACATACGGGCAAACGTTCTATACTTTCCCAACCCCGCTCGGAGAAATTACAAAAATGCCCTCGTGCCCGGAAATCTGAAATTTCTCGAAGATACATTCTACCCATAGCCTTACTAACTCAAATATATAATTTACTCAAATATTCATGCTCGATTCGTGACTAAAAATCCAAATTTACACTTTTTAGGTTTTTCTTCAAAAACCCCAACTTACCTCTCGATCCTTAGAAACAAGTAGAAACAACTTACCTCTCGATCCTTGGTGAAATCTCCCTTGAAAGGCTCTCCCAAAATCACCTAA
Source organism: Nicotiana paniculata (assembly GCA_005239505.1). Taxonomy (NCBI): domain Eukaryota; kingdom Viridiplantae; phylum Streptophyta; class Magnoliopsida; order Solanales; family Solanaceae; genus Nicotiana; species Nicotiana paniculata. The sequence goes on along the minus strand of ML301932.1, from coordinate 26,403 downwards.
ACCATGAAAAATGAAGACAATGAACCCTAAATTCTCGTTTTAAAATATTCTGCCCAGGTCGATTTCCGCACATGCGGTTTCACTCAACTCCAGCCAAATCGCACCTGCGCCCCCACTGCCCGCACCTGCGGCATCGCAGGTGCGGAATATCCATCACACCTGCGGTTCCCCACCAAGCCTTCCCACTCTCGCACCTGCGACTCCCAAGCCGCACTTGCGGTCACCAGATGACAGCAGCTTCAGCCCTTTTTCAAACTTCAACTTTGATCCGCTAACCACCCGGAATCCACCCGAGGCCCCCGGGACCCCGTCCAATTATACCAACCTGTCCCAAAACATGACACGGACTTCCTCGATCCCTCAAATCACATCAAACAACGCCGAAATCACAAATCGCACTCAAATCCAATTCTTTAAGAACTTAGAATTTCAAACTTCTACATCTGCAGCCGAAACCTATCAAATCACGTCTGATTGACCTCAAATTTTGCGCACAAGTCATATTAAACAATACGAACCTGGTCCAACTTCCGAAATCGCATTCCAACCTCGATATCAAAACTTCCACTTCCGGCCGAATTTCTCAAAAACCTTCAAATTTCTATCTTTAGTCAAATGACTCCAAAATGACATACGGACATCCAAATTCACTTTCGATCGCGCTCCCAATTCCAGAATCACCATACGGAGCTATTCCCAGACTCGGAATCCCAAACGGACGTCAACCTCACTGATATGCAATTCAAGCCCAAATTCATGAAATCCTTATAAAATGCTAACTTCCACAATGTACGCCGAAACGCTCCCGGGTTATCCAAAACCCGATCTAGACATACACCCAAGTCCGAAATCATCATACGAACCTGCTGGAACCTTCAAATCCTGATTCGGAGATCGTTTACTCAAAATTCCAATCTTAGTTGATTTCTCCCACTTAAGGCTTCTGAAATGAGAATTTTCTTTCCAAATCAATTCTAAACTTCCTGGAATTCAATTCCGACCATGCCCACGGGTCATAATACCTGAAACGAAGCTGCTCACGACTTCAACCCGCTGAACGACGCGCTAGAGCACAAAATGACCAGTCGGGTCGTTACACTTGTGCTTTCGCATGTGCAAAAAATCCATCCCACCTGCGGAAATGGGCTAGGCCACTGAGGGCAGCACCTGCGGAACCGCTTCTGCGAAGAATGAGTCGCACCTGCAGAATTGGGCTGGCTGGGGCTGGACCGCACCTGCGGCTGGGTATCCGCACCTGCGGGCACACCAGAACTGGTGCACCAACAGTGATTCTTCAACTCTAAACACCCAGGAGCCAATCTGAAACTCACCCGAACCCTCGGGGCTCCTAACCAAACATGAACACAACCTAAAAAATATCCTACGGACTTACTCGTGCGATCAAATCGCCCAATTAACATCTTAAACAACGAATTTAGCATTAAAATCCAATAAAAATTCCAAAACTTCCAAAGTATCAAATTTCACAACTACGGGTCCGAATCACGTCAAATGATCTCCGTTTCTTACCAAATTTTACAAACACAACTCAAACATCATATTGAACCTGTACCGGGCTCCAGAACTAAAATACGGGCTCGATACTATAAATTTCACATATAACCAAATTTCCAAAAACTCTTATATTTTTAGTAAATCAATTTCTTTCAAAAATTCATTTCTCGGGCTTGGGACCTCGGAATTCGATTCCGAGCATACGCCCAAGTCCCATATTTTCCTACGGATCCTCCGAGACTGTCAAATCACGGGTCCAGGTCCGTTTACCAAAAATATTGGCCGAAGTCAACTTAAATTCAATTTTAAAGGTAAACTAATATTTTTCTCAGTTTTTCATATAAAAGCTTCTCGGATATACGCCCGGGCTGTGCATGCCAAACAAAGTAAGATAAAAGGAGGTTTTTAGGGCCTCTGAACATAGTTTTGACTTATAAAACAAGGGATGACCTTTTGGGTCATCACATATCGATACATGAAATAAAATATTCATATAATATTATTCCTTTTGTAGAAATAATTAAAATATTTACAATTTAAAAATTACCATATAAGAGATAATATTATATGTCAAGCAATATTCTTCATTTTTATCAGATTGATATATCAAAATTCTTAACTAAAAAATAAATTTATATTTTGAATCTAGAGTTAATCTTACTTATTTTAGTTATCATTTAGTAGGCCTTTAAACATTAGCAATACCATAATTACAGGGGAATTCAAACACAAAGATATACCATTTTTTAAAAGGAATTATTCAAAATAAAAATAATAAAAATAGTAATAAAATTTAAAATACAAAATAAATTTCAAATTATATGTAATTTTACTAATAAATATTAGAAATCAAATTTATATCTTAAAACTAAAAAGAAAATGCATAGACTAATTTTTTGAAAATGCGGTCTAATTTAGAAAATAGAATTCTAAGAATTATTTGAATTTTGAGATGAGTTTTTTTTTTATAAATGTTTTTTGAAATTACTACATAAAGAAATAAAAGGAAAGTAAAACTATTACTACAGTATTTAGATATAATGTGCTCAACAATAAGAAAATATTTTCTATGATTAAAATAAAATGTTAAAAATACAAAATAAATTTCTAATATAGGTAAATTTATTAATGAAATTACAAATTAAATTTGTATCTTAAAACTAAACAAAAAAATTAAATTAAATTTGGAACGCATTATAATTTTTGGAACATTAATAATCAAATAAGTTATGTTTTAATATTTTAGACTAATTCAAAGTTACAATTAGAAAAATGAGATTATTTTGGTTATAGGTAAATCAATAATACAAAAAATAATTAATTTTATAGCAGGAAAGAGAATGTATAAGAAAATAGAGGTAGTGTTAGGATACTTATACTTTAAATTTATTTAAATATATATATATATATATACACACACACACACACACACACACACACTCATTTAAAAATAATATTAATGAATTTAAATGATTTAAAAATTCTGATACATTAATTTATTTATTAAGCTAATAAAAAAATTATATGATAGTATAATAATATTAAATAATAAATATTACAAAAGAAAAGACAAAAAAGAAAAAGGAGTTTGCATAAAAATGACGTGATGAATAAGACATATTTGACTTTCAGATTAAAAACAAAATGATAATAAGAATTTTGTTAAAATGATATGATATAATGTGCTCAAACAAGACAGATCACAACATGACATGTTTAGTATTCTTTAATATTGACAATGAAATGAAATGCAAGTACTAAAATCAAGGAGTTAGGTTGCTACAAATATATATAAAAAAGAATAGGTTGTTCACTACAAGATTTAAACAATAGTTTCATATCCTGCTTCAAAATTAATATCTAATGTTATATAATTTTATCTGAGATGTTTATATTTTAAAGTTATTTGCACATGATTCAAATAATCTACATCATAATTTAACACAATTTGTATCCGTGCATCACGCGTGTACTAATACTAGTTACATTTAACAAATGAAAAGTTAAGGAATTTGTTAAATCTAAATAAGTTTGAGAAGTTTTATGAATTTTTTAAACTTTTAGCCGCCAACGCAAGTGAAAAGAAAAAAAAATAAACGTTGAAGACTGAAAAAATAAACCTGCTTGTTGAATCACAAACAAAATTAAGATTTTGTGGTTGTAACTGATACTTTTAGATTTAGAGTTCATAATTTTACTGGGTCTTAGAATTGTAATTATTCTATTTTTTTTAACCCCCCACTGAGTTACCTGCAGATTTATAATTTAATATATAACAAAAAAAGCATGATAATGTTGTAATCTTTAATTGAAGTTCATGTTTTTAGGTATTTGATAAAACCTGTTTAGTTTGAATAGAACCTTGAATAGTCTTATGGAAGCAACTTTTATTTAAATTAGATGTCCAGATATTTTTCTATTTTTTGGATTGTATTCTTTTCTTATCTATTGAATAATATATATTTGCTAATTAAATTTAAAAAGAAAGATATCAAAAAATAAAATAATTCAACTAATAGATTAAACTATATATATTATTCTCTTATGAAAATTTTAATTATAATATAAAACTCATAATTCTAATTTGAAAATAAAAGGAGAAAAAATTATTTTGTTTTACGTATAACACAAAACAACAACTATTAAAATGTTGGTTGATTTTTTAAAAAATTAACAAAAGGCTTTTCTATTAAAGTATTTATATCTAAACACTTAAACCAAATAATAAAAAGAAATAAAAAATAAAAAAGAAATAGGAAAATACAAGAATGCTGGTGTAGAGATACGAACCCAGCACCTCAAGGACAAAACTAACTTCTTAACCATCCTTTAACCATTGCACCACCAAACAGTTATGTGTATAAAGCGGTTCTTTAATGCGTTATATATATAACATGGTTTATTCATGCGCTATACATATATAGCGCGATTTTAAACTGCGCTATACTTTAACGGCCAAAACACCGTTAAAGTATAGCGCAGTTTAAAACCGCGTTATATATAGAATGATCACTCTTTTTTACACATATTTATGTCACACTTGTCCAAAAAGACCACAATTGGGTTCCTCTCTCTCTCTCTCTCTCTCTCTCTATCTCTCTCTCTCTCTCTCTCTCTCTCTCTATATATATATATATATATATATATATATATATATATATATATCAGAGACATGTTGTAAGAGGAGGAATAATATCCGATGGCTAATCATGAACCCGTGAAGTCTCTACGTTAACAAGTCTAGTCTCGAATAGAATGTAAAACAGGGGAAATAACAAGTGAGAGACTACGCAAACAGTACAACTATAGCATGATGTGAACCTAAGTCTTCCCGGACAATAACAGGAATGTAACTACGTGCGGGCTCTCGTCACCTCGCGCGTACGCAGCCCCCACAACAAGTAGCACACATCAAATATATCACCTAGGGGTAATTTCCTCCTCACAGAGTTAGACAGGAGACTTACGTCTCAAAGCTCACTTTCCAGTCCAAAATTGTGCTTTCAATCCTCAACTCGGAACCAAACGACCCGACGCTAGTCAAATGATATAGAAAATAGTCAATAAATGCTCAAGAGTTCATATCCTATCCATTAAGTTGTTTTTTCTAACTCAATTTGAAGAACCCTAAACACCCCCGAGCCCACGTGCCTGGATTCCAAAAATTTTTGAAGATAAACTTTACCCATAACCTCACGAACTCAAATATATAATCTATTCCTAATTTCATGCCCAAATTCGTGGTCAAAAGTCAAAATGCCAAATTCTAGGTTTTCTACCTAAAATCCCACAATTTCTACAAATTTCCATGTTTAAATCCTTATACAAACCATGTATTTAATTTTTATTGAGTGGGAATCACTTACCTTGTGTTGTTTGAAGAAAATCTCCCTTTGAAGCTCTCCAAAATCGCCCAAACCAAATGAAAATGGGAGAAAAATGGGCCAAGTCTCGTTCATAAAATCCTCCTCTTCCCAGCAATCCTCGCACCTGCGGTCACTGGACCGCTTCTACGGTTCCGCTAGTGCGGCACCAATTCCGTTTCTGCGGGAAAGCCACCAGCTGCCCCAGTCTGCTTCTACGTTACCAAGACCGCATATGCGATCACGCAACTGTGGAAATTCCTCCGCACCTTCGGCCTCCACCCCATTCACTCCCAGCTGCTTATGCGGTTCACTGCCTCGCTTCCGTGGGGCCACTTCCGCGATGAAGCTTCCGTAGAAGCGGTTACACCAGCAACCAGAATCCCTTTCAGCTCCTCCTTCAAGTAAAAAATCGACCCGTTAGCCATCTGGAATCCACCCGAAACCCTCGAGACCTCAACCAATTACATCAACCAGTTCCAAAACATAACGAGGATCTGTTTGAGGCCTCAAATAACATCAAACAACAACGATATCATGAATCACGCCCCAATTCAAGCTTAATGAACCGTAGAACTTCAAACTTCTACATTCGGTGCCAAAACCTATCAAATCACGTCCGATTGACCTCAAATTTTGCACACAAGTCACATTCGACATTACAGACCAACTCCAACTTCCGGAATCAAAATCCGACCCCGATATCAAAAAGTCTACTTCCGGTCAAACTTCTCAAAAACCTTCAAATTTATAACTTTCGCCAGATGACCCCAAAATGACCTACGGACCTCCAAATCCACTTTCGGACATACACCGAAGCCCATAATCATCATAAGAACCTGTTGGAACCTTCAAATCCCAACTCCGAGGTCGTTTACTCAAAAATCACACTCTTGGTCAGATTCTTCCAACTTTAAGCTTCCGAAATGAGAATTCTATTCCCAAATCTACTCTGAACTTCAAGATTTTCGATCCCGACCACTCTTACAAGTCATAATACCCGAAGTGAAGCTGCTCATGGCCTCAAACCTCCGAACGACGTGCTAGAGCTCAAAATGACCAGTCGGGTCATTACAAGTCGACATTAGGTCGACTTTTCCAACTTAAGCTTTCAATTAAGAGACTAAGTGTCTCAACTCACTTTGAATTCTCTCCGGACCCGAACCAACTAACCTGATAAGTCATAAAACAACAGTGAAGTACAAAAATGAGCAGAAAAGGGGTAACAGGGCTACAACTCTCGAAATAACCTGCTGGGTCGTTATATTCTCCCCCTCTTAAAGAAACGTTCATCCTTGAACGGGTCTAGAAACATGCCTGGAGTCTCAAATAGGTGTGGATATTTGAACCGGCACACTGTGAAGGCGAACAATCTCTCTAATGTAAATCTCAGCCAGCTGCTCTGAAGAATAAATAGTGCCCACTAGAATGCAGTGTGCAGACTTGGTCAGCCGATCCACAATCACCCAAATAGCATCGAAGTCCGTGGGAGACCAACTACGAAATCGACGGTGATCCGCTCCCACTTCACTCTAGAATCTCTATCCTCTGAAGCAAGCCACCTGGTCTTTGATGCTCATACTTCACCTGTTGATAGTTAAGGCACCGAGCTAAAAACTCCACCATGTCCTTCTTCATCCTCCTCCACCAATAGTTCTGCCTCAAGTCCTGATACATCTCTGATCCACCCGAATGAATGGAATACCGCAAATTGTGGGACTCCTCAAGAATCAACTCACGTAGCCCATCCACATTAGGCACACAAATCTGACCATGCATCCTCAATACCCCCATCATCCCTAATAGTTACATCCCTGGCATCACTGTGCTGAACCCCCTTAAGGACAAGCAAGTGAGGATCATCAAACTGGCGCTCTCTGATGCAATCAAATAAGGAAGACCGAGAAACCACACAAGCGAGAACCCGACTGGTCTCCGAAATATCCAATCTCACAAATCGATTATCCAAACTATAAACATCGACTGCAAGAGGTCTCTCTCCAACTGGAAGAAAACAAGACTACCTATCCTCATCGCCTTCCTACTCAAGTCATCGACCACCACATTGGCCTTCCCTGAATGATATAGAGTGATGTAATAGTCCTTTAGCATCTCCAACCATATCCGATGCCTCAAATTGAGATCCTTCTGTTTGAACAAGTATTGGAGGCTTCGATAATCCGTAAACACCTCACAAGACACACCATAGAGATAGTGCCTCCAAACCTTCAACGCATGAACAATGGTAGCCAACTCTAAATCATGAACATGGTAGTTCTTCTCATGGGGCTTCAATTGGCGCGAAGCATAAGCAATCGCTCTACCCTCCTGCATCAAAACAAACCAAATACCGATCCGAGAAGCATCACAATCCACTGTATAAAAAGCAGAAGCTGATGGTAGAACTAGGACTGGAGTTGTGGTCAAAGTAGTCTTGAGCTTCTGAAAGCTCTCCTCGCACTCATCCGACCACCTGAAAGTGGCACCTTTTTGGGTCAATTTGGTCAAGGGCGACGCAATAGATGAGAAACCCTCCACGAAGCGACGGTAATAACCGACCAAGCCAAGAAAGCTCTGAATATCCATAGCTAAGGATGGTCTGGGCCAACTCTGGACCGTCTTATATTCTTCGGATCCATCTGAATACCCTCACTGGACACCACATACCCCAAGAACACCACTGAACTGAGCCAAAACTCACACTTGGAGAACTTTGTATAAAGCTTCTCCTCCCTCAACCACTGAAACACAATCCTCAGGTGCTGGGCATGCTCCTCCTGGCTACGAGAGTACACCAGGATATCATCAATGAATACAATAACAAACGAGTCAAGATAAGGCTAAAATTCACTATTAATCAAATGTATGAACGTTGTTGGGGGCGTTGATCAGCCAAAAGACATCACAAGGAACTCATAATGGCCATAACGGGTCCTGAAAGCTGTCTTAAGAATATCCGAGTCCTGAATATTTAAATAGTGATACCCTGACCTCAAACCAATCTTGGAGAACACCCTCGCTCCCTGAAGCTAAGCAAATAGATTATCAATTCGCGGCAAAGGATACTTGTTCTTCATTGTGACTTTGTTCAACTACCTATAATCAATGCAAATTCTCATAGTATCATCCTTCTTCTTCGCAAATAGAACTGGTGCACCCCAAGGTGACACGCTAGGCCGAATAAACCCCTTATCAAGGAGTTCCCGAAGCTGTTCCTTCAATTCCTTCAATTCAACTGGTGCCATACGATATGGTGGAATAGAAATAGGCTGAGTGCTCGACACCAAGTTAATACCAAAGTCAATATCCCTGTCAGGCGGCATGCTGACAGGTCTGTAGGAAACACATCCGGAAAATCTTGCACCATCGGAACAGAATCAATAGTAGGGGTCTCTGCACTAACATCCCTCATAAAGGCCAAATAAGATAGACAACCTTTCTCAACCATCCGCTGAGCCTTCAAGTATGAAATCACTCTACTGGGAACATAGTCTAAAGAGCCTCGCCACTCAATTCGTGGCAACCCCGACATTGCTAATGTCAAGGTCTTGGCGTGACAATACAGAATAGCATGACATTGAGACAACCATTCCATACCCAAGATCACATCGAAATCAACCATACTAAGAAAGAAGAGATCCACTCTAGTCTCCAATCACACAACATTCACTATACACGACTGGTATACACGGTCCACAATAATAGTATTGCCCACCGACGTAGATACATGAACAGATGAACCTAGAGACTCACATGGCATATCCAGATAATGAGCAAAATACGAGGACACATATGAATAAGTGGAAGCAGGGTCAAATAATAAGAGGCATCCATGTGGCAAACTGAGACAATACATGTGAACACCGAATCCGAAGCAATGGCATCTGGTCTGGCGGGAAGGGCATAGAATTGGGCTTGGCCTCCCCCTTTACGGCAACCCCTAGCTGACTGAGCTCCACCCCGAGCTGGATGGGCGAGTGGTGAAGTAATGCGTGCTGAAGTCGTAGGCTGACTCCGCTGCTGAGCTGGACCTCTCAAAAGGCGGGGACAATACCTCTTTATGTGACCCATATTTCCACACTCAAAACAACCCCTCCCTGTGAATGGCAGTGGCGAATGAAGGGATCCCCAAGCACTGGTATAACTGCTAGAAGGACCCGGCATAGATGAACACTAGGCTGATGGTGCATGAGGCAAACTCTGAGATGGAAGGGCATTGAGAGATGAGTGACCCTGCTGAGAACTATATGAACCATGGCTAGATGATATACCACGGTGAACTAGGTGAGCCGTCTGAGCATGCTTGTAAGGACAACCCCATCCGTGGTAGAACTGATCCTCAGAAAGAACATCGTTGAATCCACCCTGTCCACGACTCCTCTTGGCCTCCTTCTCAAGCCGCTCCTAGTTGTGGACCATTTCTATCTGACTAGAAATATCGACAACCTCTTCAAAAGTAACAGCAGACACTCTCTCTCTCTAGTCATAAGCAATCGCAGCTGAAATGTGAGACCATCAATGAACCTCTTGATCCTCTCCCTATCTGTGGGAACCAACCAGACAGCATGACGGGCCAACTCATAAAATATTATCTCATACTACATCACAGACATATCACCCTGATGAAGTTGTTCAAACTGTGTGCGCAGCTCCTCTCTACGGGAATGAGGCACAAACTTCTCCAAGAACAGAACAGAGAACTCCTGCCATATAAGGGGTGTTGTGCCGACCGGCCTACGCCTCTCATAAGCCTCCCACCAACGGAGAACACGCCCAGAGAACTGAAAAGTAGTGAACGAGACCCCACTGGTCTCAAGAATACCTGTTGTACGGAGAATCCTCTAACACTTGTCCAAGAAACCCTAGGCATCCTCCGCCTCTGTACCATTGAAAGATGGAGGCTGGAGTCTCCCAAACCTTTCCAATCTTCGCTGCTCGTCATCAAACATAACATGAACCACATGGGTCTGAGCAGCTGCAACTAGATGGGCAGGTAGTGCCCTCGGTGTCTGGAGTCCCTATACCACCTACTCTGGTGTGCGGGCGGCGGGAGTTTGAGCACCTCTCCCGGCCTGAGAAGTGACTGCTGCGGACGGAATACACACCACCTGAGCAAGACTGGTGCACACAGTCAGAATTCGAGCTAAGGCTTCCTGAAGGCCTGGAATCATAATGGGCACGGGGGGTGCCTGAGCTGGTCCCACAGGCTCATCCACAACTAGAACCTGCTCCTGAGCTGGGGCAACTAGTGGATCTGCAGGTGCTGCCCTAACTGCTGGGTGAGTTTCACCTCTGCCCCTACCGCGACCTCAGCCTCTTGTGGCCCTAACTATTGGTACTTGTGGTTGTCCCTCCTGTCCCATAGTACGTGTCCTCACCATTTGTGAGTGAATAGAACAATAAAAGTATAGTTATCAGAATCAATAGATTCGCATGACAAGAATTCAAGAATGTGAAGTTTCCTAAGGGTTCGACACCCTCTCGAAGATAAGTACAGACGTCTCCATACCGATCCGCAAGACTCTACTAAACCTGCTCATGACTCATAAGACCTATGTAACCTAGGCTTTGATACTAACTTGTCACGACCCAAAAACCAACTGTCGTGATGGCGCCTATCGTGGAACTAGGAAAGACACTACTCAACTATCTTAATATAGTAAAAGCTTTGAAATTATAAACGAAAGCAATTAATGTTTAAGAAAAACCCTTTTGAAACAAAAATAAACATGCAACACAATACAATCTATCCTAAAACTGAGGTGTCACCGAGTACATGAGCATCTATGCCATAATACAGTCTACTACAATGTCTAAAGAGTAAGAACTGAAATACATATAAAGATAATGAAGGAGAGTCAAGGACTGCGAACGCCATGCAGCTACGTCGAAAGTCTCCGAGATCCTATCTCCTCAATCGGCAGTCGTCGTAATTTAAAGCACATGGATCTGCACACGAGGTGCAGGGTGTAACGTGAGTACAACCAACTCATTAAGTGACAAATCTAACCTTTGGACTGAAAGGTAGTGACGAACTTAACCAACATAGTATAATATAAAAATAATAGTGCAGAATGTAGGCATGCTTTCAAATTCAATAGATAACTCAAAACAGTAAAATAGATCGAATATGAACGATATGGAGCATAAAATCCCTCTACTTCTACATGTCAATGCACATGCTATATGTGATGCACTATGCCAACAACCTCATGTACTCACGCTCTCAAATAATCAATCACTCGTTACNTATATATATATATATATATATATATATATATATATATATATATATATATATATATATATATATATATATATATATATATATATATCACTGACCATCAGTCACCCAGTACCGAGTAGGGCCAGCTCGTAGAGAAGATCCATCTCCAAGTATATATAGTGCTTCGGACAAGATCCATATCTAGGGAATATTCATCCCTCAATAATATCAACCGCGCTCACTGGGTGTGTGTGCAGACTCTGGAGGGGCTCCTTCAGCCCAAGCGCTATTATAAATCAGTATAACCAGTGCAGCGTGCAGCCCGATCCCATAACTGTCACTCATAAATCAGGCTATCGGCTCACTCAGTCATCGGTCTCTCCAGTCTCACTCACGGGCTCACAATGTCATGAAACTAGCCCGAAAACAATGATATGATGTATCAACAAATAACCGCAGAGACTGAGATATGATATGAAATGCATGAATATGACTGAGTACGAAATATAAATGAAATCAATTAGATGACAACAAGAAACGACCACTATGGATCCCAACAATACCGGCATAAAGCCTAAACATGATATCTAGCATGATCGACAACTCAATTACTTTATCACATGATGAAACCACAGATATAAACAAGATAGGACCACTATATAGTATCGTAGAACGACCAGGTCACAATTCTCATGGTGCACGCCCGCACGCCCGTCACTTCAATACCAATCCCATAACACATAATTCAGGGTTTCGAAGCCTCAAAACCAAGTTTGAAAGTATTACTTACCTCAATTCGGAAAAACTCTACTCCAACACGCCTTTTCCTCTCAAATCGGTCTCCAAACATCCCGAATCTAGCCACAAGCAATTCAATACCATCAATATAGGTTAAATGAATAAATTCCACAAGAAAAATACGAATTTATAAGCCAAAATCTAAAATTGGATCAAACCCGGCCCCACGTCTCGAAATTCGTAAAAGTCACAAAACCCAAAAGCCTATTCACTCACGAGTCTAACCATATCAAATTTACTAATATCTGACACCAAATGGTCCTTCAAATCCTCAAAATTCACCCTCCAAATTCTTAGCCTCAAACCCCCAAATTTCACCTAAAAAACACATCAACTAGGTGGAAAATCAGTGGGGAAATATCATTATGATAAAAAAAGCCCTCTCAAAAACAGTAAACTCTTCAAAAACCCTCTCAAAAACCTCCAAAGTCCGAGCTCAAAATGATGAAAATGATGAAAAACCTTCAAAGCCTCGTATTTATAGTTTCTGCCCCGGCCTTCCGCACATATGGAAACTTAGCCGCTTCTGCAGACTCGCAGGTGTGCCCTTTTTTCCGCTCCAGCATACTGGCTTCTACGAGACAAATCTCCTTTTATGCGAAGTCAAGCTTCAAGGCCAAATCCGCTTCTGCGACCATTGGTCCGCATCTACGACCATTGGTCCACATATGCGTTATCGCAAGTGCAGAGTAACTATCGCACCTACGACCACAGCTGGTATCCACCCCTTTTCGCACCTGCGCTCGACCTGTCGCACCTGCGGCTAATACCCTCGCAGGTGCGATCACACCAGCAAAAGACCAAACTTCAGCAATTCCTCAACTTCCATTCCAGGTCCGTTAACCACCCGAAATCAACCCGAGGCCCCCGAGACCTCAACCAAAAATACCAACAAGCCTAAATCACGGTACGAACTTAGTCGAAGCCTCAAATAACGTTAAAAACACGAATTACACACGGATTCAAGCCTAATGAATTTTGAAATTTCTAAATTCCACCAACGATGTTGAAACCAATCAAATCATGTCCGATTGACCTAAAATTTTGCACACATGGCATAAATGACACCTCGAACCTACTCCAACTTCCAGAAATCCAATCCGATTCCGATATCAAAAAGTTCACTCCCGCTCAAACTTTCCAAATTTCCAACTTTCGTCATTTCAAGCCTAATTCTACTATAGACCTCTAAATCAAAATACAGACACACTCATATGTCCAGAATCACCCAACAGACCTAACAAAACCATCAAAATTCAAATCCGAGGTTGTTTACACATAAGTCGACATCTGATTGGCTTTTCTAACTTAAGCTTTCAATTAAGAGACTAAGTTTCTCAACTCACACTGAATTCGATGCGGACTCGAACCAACTAACCCGATAAGTCATAAAATAACAGTGAAGTACAAAAATGAGCAGAAAAGGGAAAACAAAGCTACAACTCTCGATACGACCGGTCGGGTCATTACATAAATACTTCTCATTAAGGGTAGAGTTGGAAGTTTAAGCTAAATTATATCCAAATTTAGAAAGTGTCACAACCCCAAATACCCGGTCGTGATGGCGCCTATCGTAAAATCAGGCAAGCAATACATTTCATTCATTAACAGGTATTTTCAGAAAAATCCATTATATTTGCATCAAAAATCTCATATTTATAAAGCATTTAAGAGTTAAATCATCATTGAAAACATAAGTAAGAGAAAACCCGAACCCAGATCTAGTGTCACTCAGTCATGAGCTACTACATCGAATATAAAAATACAATTTCAACATAAAGTTGTCAGAAATAAATAAATAAGACAGGTAGATAGAGAAGGAGATAATCGAGACTGCGATCTCCAGCTGCTACCTCGATGCCTCCAAATGAACTCTGACAGTCGCTCAGCAACTGCTACCGGGTCCCGCTGTACCTGGTTCTACACATAAGGTGCAGGGTGTAACGTGAGTACACCAACTCAGAAGTAACGAACCCAAACTATGGGTTGAGAGGTAGTAACAGGATAAACCTCAATAATTGTAATGAAAACAGTACACAGAATTTAGGCATGCTCACAGTTTTAATGGAAAATTAAAACAGAATATGACTGATATGATAAGTAACCCAGGTATATTTCAATACACTACATGGTAATATATCAACAGTGCGGGAATGCACATAGGGCTCACTGCTCTCACACAAAAGTCCACTCAGTACTGTATATGGTTCTCAGGCCCAGGGAAAATCCATCCCGGAATATGCATAAACATCGGTGACCGTAGTCACTCAGTACTGAGGAAAAGGACAATTGAGCCCCCACAGAGAAAATCCATCTCCGGGATACAACACTTGGACAAGATCCATGTCCAGGGACGATCCATCCCTCACATATCATCAATTTCGGACATGATCCATGTCCAAGGAAGATCCATTCCTCAATATCAATGCGCTCACTAGGGGTGTAAAGACTCCGGAGGGGCTCCTATTGGCCCAAGCGCTATATCAAGCCAACGAAGGCATGATCAGAGTATCACTGCGGTGTGCAGTCCGATCTCATAATTGTCTCAATAACAGGCTCTCGTCCTCACTCAGTCATTACTCTCCAGTCTCGCTCACATGGGCTCACAAATGCATGAACTAGCCCGAAACAATGATAAATATATATAAAATAAACAATTACTGAGACTGATGCATGAAATGATATGCTATGAAAGGACTTAGTATACAAAATCAAATAAACACATAAGGAGACAACAATATACGAC
This sequence comes from Nicotiana paniculata, assembly GCA_005239505.1. Lineage (NCBI taxonomy): Eukaryota > Viridiplantae > Streptophyta > Magnoliopsida > Solanales > Solanaceae > Nicotiana > Nicotiana paniculata. The sequence continues at coordinate 11,255 of ML301932.1, read as the reverse complement.
CACTCGGGTCTCAGCATGTTCGGCGTGAAGCCCTAGCATTTGACATAGCATGATTTCTAGCATGTTCACATTAACTACATCAATAAAAGTGCGGATATCAATCCGTAATAGCTACTAGTTAGTGCCATGGGATGATCCAGGCCACAAATCACTCGGTACACGCCCACACACCTGTCACTTGGCATGTGCGTCACCTTAATTATAGTCATATATCATATAGTTCGGGGTTTCAAACCTTCAGAACCAAGTTTGTAAGCGTTACTTACCTCAAAACCGGCTAAAATCCTAGCCCCTGATGCTTTTGCCTCTATACTCGGCCTCTGATTGCTCCAAATCTACAAAAATCATATTTATATTATTATTATATGCCAAGGAACGAAGCCCATTCAAAAATTATCAAAATTGAGCACAAATCCCGAAATTGATCAAACCCGATCCCCGGGCCCACATCTCGAAATTCGGTAAACATCACATCACAAGAATCCTTATCCTCCTACGAGTCCATATATACCAAGAACATCAAAATCGGACCTCAAATGGCCCTTCAAATCCCCACTCAAAGGTCTCCAAATCATAACCCCTAATTCTCAAATTTTAGGGTTCAAATCCCACAAATTTGAGGTATAATTAGCTAAAAATCAACATAGAATCAAGTATTGAATTCAAAAATCTTACCTCCAAGTGATTCCCTTTGATTCCCTCTTTAATCCCTCTCAAAAAGCTTCAAATCCGTCCAATAATGGTGAGAAATAGGCTAAAAATCGCGAAGACGGCTTTTTATACTTTCTGCCCAGGTATTATTTTCTTAATCGCGAAGCACAAACAAGCCTCCCCCGCATTTGAACCTTACGCGATTGCAGAAACACAAACGCGATCGTGGATAGCACCCTCTCACAACAGCGCGAACGCGCCCCACTCTACGCGATCGCGTAGAGTAATTCCTTCATCACACGGCCGCTCCAAATCCTTATACGCGAACGCGACCTCAGCCACGCGTTCGCAATGCACAAATTTGCAAAACTATGCGATCGCGACCCTAACCCTGTGACCGCGTAGAAAAAACTTACCTCTGCCCAAAGTAAGCCGACGCGATCGCGAATGGACTCCTGCGATCGCGTACAAGGAAACCAGAAACAGATGACACCATATTTTAGCAGTCGCCAACCAATTACTAAGTCCGTTAACCACCCGAAACTCATCTGAGGCCCTCGGGACCTCATCCAAACATACCATCACATCCCATAACATCATTCAAACTTAGTTGAGCCCTCGAATCACTCAAAGCAACATCCTAATACCGAATTAACCCTGAATTCAAGCCTAAGGATTTCTAAACTTCCGAAATTTTCCAGAGATGCCGAAACCACCCAAAACACGTTTGATTGACCTGGAAATTTGCACACACGCCAAAAATGATACTATAAACCTGATCTAACTTCCGGAATTCCATTCCGACCCTGATAGACTATTTTCCACTGCCGATCGAAAATCGCCAAAAACTCAATTTCACCATTTCAAGCCTAATTCTACTCCGGACATCAAAATCATATTCCGAACACACTCCTAAGTCCCAAATCACCTAACAAAGCTATCCGGGATATAAAATCCACCTTCCGATGTCGTTTACCTAATAGTCAACTTCCGGTTGGCTTGTCTAACCATAAGGCCAACTCAAGAGACTAAGTGTCTCTCTTCTCACCACGACCACTCCAAATCCAAACCAACCTACCCCACACATCATAAATAGGATAAGAAACATATGACAAAGCATAAACAGGGAAAATGGGGCAGATCTCACGGAACGACCGGCCAGATCATTACATTTTCCCCCTCTTAAACAAACGTTCGTCCTCGAACGGGTTTAGAAACATACTTGGAGTCTCAAATAGGTGAGGATATCTTCTCCGCATCTCCCGCTCGGTCTCCCAGGTGGCCTCCTCCACCGGCTGTCCTCTCCAATGTACCTTCACTGAAGCTATATCCTTATACCTCAACCTTCTGACGTGACGACCCAAAATAGCCACTGCTCTACCTCATAAGACATATCACCCTCTAGGTGAACTGAGCTGAAGTCCAAGACATGAGAAGGGTCACCAACAAACTTCCGAAGCAAGGAAACATGGAATTCGGATGGACACTCGACAAGATGGGTGGCAAAGCAAGTCTATAAGCCACCTCTCCAACTTGCCTCTCTTCCCGAACTGCATAACACCCTTCATGGGTGATACTTTCAGTAGAACCTTCTCCCCAACCATGAAAAACACATCCCGGACCTTCCGGTCCGCATAACTCTTCTGCCTAGACTGCATCGTGCGAAGCCGCTCCTGAATCAACTTCACCTAATCCAACGCATCTTGTACCAAGTCTGTGCCCAATAGCCTAGCCTCACCCGACTCAAACCAACCAACCAGAGATCTACACCTCCTACCATGTAAAGCATTGTATGGAGCCATCTGGATACTCGACTGATAGCTATATTTATATGCAAACTACGCGAGTAGCAGAATATGGTCCCATGAGCCCCCAAAGTCAATGACACAAGCACGCAACATGTCCTCCAGAATCTGAATAGTGCACTCTAACTGCCTGTCAGTCTGAGGATGAAAATATGTGCTCAACTCGACCCGAGTAACCAACTCTCTCTGTACGGCTCTCCAAAACTGAGATGTGAACTGAATACCTCTGTCAGAAATGATAGAAACTGGAACACCATGCAACCGGAAAATCTCCCTGATATAAATCTCAGCTAACCGCTTCGAAGAATAAGTAGTACCAACATGAATGAAGTGCGCGAACTTGGTCAACTGATCCACAATGACCCATATAGCATTGAACCTCCTTGAAGTCCCTGGGAGCCCAACTACAAAGTCCATGGTGATCTGCTCCCACTTCCACTCCGGAATATCCAACCTCTGATGCAACCCACCTGGCCTCTGGTGCTCATACTTGACTTGCTGACAATTGAGACACCGATCTGCAAACTCAACAATATCCTTCTTCATTCGCCTCTACTAATAATGCTGCCTCAGATCCTGATACATCTTCGCGGCACCCGGATGGATAGAATACCGCAAGCTATGGGCCTCTGGTAGAATCAACTCTCGAAGCCCATCCACATTGGGCACACAAATCTCACCCTACATCCTCATGACCCCATCATCTCCAATAACTACATCCCTGGCATCACCTCGTAGGACCCTGTCCTGAAGAACGAGCAAGTGTGGGTCATCAACTGGCGCTCTCAAATCCGGTCATAAAGAGAAGACCTAGAAGCTAAATGAGCTAATACCTAACGGGGCTCTAATAGATCCAATATCACCAACTGGCCTGGTAAGGCCTGAACATCAAGAGATAATGGTCTCTCTGCTGCTGGAAGATATGCTAGACTCCCCAAACTCTCTACTCTGCGACTCAAGGCATCGTCCACATTAGCCTTCCCCGGATGGTATAGAATAGTGATATCATAGTCCTTGAGAAGCTCCAACCATCTCCTCTAACTCATGTTCAGATCCTTCTACCTAAACAAGTGTTGCAGACTACGGTGGTCAGTGAAAATCTCACAATGTACCCCATACAAATAATGACGCCAAATCTTCAAGGCGTGAACAATGGATGCTAGCTCGAGATCATGCACTGGGTAATTCTTCTCATGAGTCTTCAACTGACTCGAGGCATAGGCAATCACCCTACCCTCCTGCATCAAAACACAACTGATACCTATCCTCGAGGCATCACAATATACGGTATAATAACCTAAAGTTGATGGCAATACTAATACTGGAGATCTAGTCAAAGCAGCCTTGAGCTTCTAAAAGCTCTCCACACACTCGTCTGACCACGTGACCGGAGCACTCTTCTGGGTTAATCTGGTCAAGGGCAAAGCAATAGAAGAAAACCCATCCACAAAGCGACGGTAATATCCCGCCAAACCAAGAAAGCTCCTAATCTTTGTAGCTGAGGACGGTCTGGGCCAACTCTAAATCGCCTCTATCTTCTTCAGATCAACCTGAATACCCTCACTGGACACCACGTGCCCCAAGAAAGCTACTGAGCCAAGCCAAAACTCACACTTAGAGAACTTTGCATAAAGCTTCTCCTCCCTCAATCTCTGCAGAACAACTCCCAAATGTTGAGCGTGCTCCTCCTGGCTATGAGAATATACCAGGATGTCATCAATGAACACAATAATAAAAGAATCCAAGTACGGCTGAAACACATTGTTCATCAAATGCATGAACGTTGTTGGGGCATTGGTCAGCCCAAAAGACATCACCATAAACTCATAGTGACCATAACGAGTCCTGAAAGCTATCTTAGGAATATCAGAATACCCAAATCTTTAGTTGATGATACCCGAATCTCAAATCAATCTTAGAGAACACTCTGGCTCTATGAAGCTGGTCAAACAAATCATTAATACGAGGCAAGGGATACTTATTCTTGATTGTGACCTTGTTCAACTGCCTGTAGTCAATACACATCCTCATGGAACCATCTTTCTTATTTACAAATAGCACAGGTGCACCCCAAGGCGACACACTAGGCTGAATGAACCCCTTATCTAGGAGTTCCTGAAGCTACTCTTTCAATTACTTCAATTCTGTTGGTGCCATACGATACGGTGGAATAGAAATAGGCTGAGTGCTTGGCACCAAATCAATACCAAAATCAATATCCTTGTCCGGTTGCATGCCTGGCAAGTCAGCAGGAAACACGTCCGGAAAATCACGGACCACCGGAACAGAATCAATAGTGGGAGTCTCAAGACTGGCATACCTCACAAAAGCCAAATACGATAAACACCCTTTTTCTACCATACGTTGGGCCTTTAGGTATGAAATCACCCTACTAGGTACATACTCAACAAAGCCTCTCCACTCAACTTTCGAAAATCCTGGCATCGCTAAGGTCAAGGTCTTAGCGTGACAACCCAGAACAGCATGACATGGAGATAGCCAATCCATGCCCAATATCACGTCAAAATCAACCATGCTAAGTAATAACAGATCCACTCAAGTCTCCAGACCCCCAATAGATATCACAAACGACCGGTACACATGGTCCACAACAATAGTATCGCCCACCGAGGTCGACACATGAACAGATGTAACTAAGGACTCACGGGGAATATGCAAAAAATGAGCAAAGCATGATGAAACATAAGAATACGTGGAAACTGGATCAAATAAGACCGAAGCATCTGGCTGACATACTGAAACAATACCAGTAATCACTGCATCTGAGTCCATAGCATCTGGTCTGGCTGGAAGTGCATAAAATCGAGTCTGACCTCCACCTAATCGACCTCCCCTCTAGGGCGGCCTCTAGCTGACTGGACCGCACCCCTACCTGCCTGGGCAGGTGGTGAAGTAACTGGTGCTGAAGTTGGAGGCTGGCTCCTCTGCTGGAATGAACCGCCCGAAAGACGAGGACAAAACCTCTTGATATGACTCGGTTCACCACACTCAAAGCAACCCCTCTCATCAAATGATGGTGGGTACTGAAGGGAACCCCTAGAACCAGAATAACCACTAGAAGAACCATGCGCCGAGGAACCCTGAACTGATGGTGGCCGAGATGAACTCTGGGCTGGAAGAACACTGAATAAGGAACAACCAAGATGTAGGCCGCGGGGACCATGCCCCGATGATGCACCACTGTAGGCTGGGAAGACTGGCTGAGGAGGCCTAAATGAACGGCCTCTGTTGTGCTGAGACAGACCTCCTGAATGAACACCACCAAAATTACCAGACCCTCGAGGCCTCTTGGCCTCCCTCTCGACTCGCTCCTGGCAGCGAACCGACTCAATCTCTCTAGCAATGTCAACCACCTCCTCAAAAAGAAGCACTAGATACCCTCTCCATGGTCAGAAAAATCTGAAGCTGATAAGTGAGGCCATCAACGATCCTCCTGATCCTCTCCCTATCCGTGGGAACTAGACAAATGGCATGGCGGGCCAACTCGGAGAATCTCATCTCATACTGCGTCACTATCATGTCCCCCTGATGCAACTGCTCGAAATCCCTGCGCAGCTCCTCCTTGCGGGACTACGGTACATACTTCTCCAGGAACAGAATGGAGAACTGACGCCAGGTAAGGGGCGCCATCAACGGGTCTACGCCTCTCATAGGCCTCCCACCAAGCAAGTGCAGCTCCTGAGAACTGAAAGGTAGTAATGGGACCCCACTGACCTCCAATATCCCTGTTGTGCGAAGAATCCTCTGACACTTGTCTAAGAAGCCCTGGGCGTCACCACCCTCAGTACCACTAAAAGTCGGAGGCTGAAGTCTGCTAAATCTCTCCAACCTGCGCTGCTCATCGTCAGCCATAGCTGGAACCACAAAATCCTGGGTCGGTGCAACCGGCTGAACTAGAACTGGCTTCGAGGTATGAAGCCCCTGAATAACCTGCTCAGGTGTACGGGCAGCTGGAGTCTGAGTGCCTCCCCCAGCTTGAGAAGTAGCGGCATTAGAAGAGACAGCGACTGCCTGTGCAAGGCTGGTGCACATAGTCAGAATCTGAGCCAGAGTCTCCTGAAGACCCGGGATCACAATAGGTACCGGTGCCTGAGCCGATCCCGCTGGAACATCTGCGGCGGGGACCTGATCCTGAACAATAGGAGGGTCCACAGGTACTGCCCCAGCTACTGCGCGGGCTGCACCCCTCCCTCTGCCACGGCCTCGACCTCTCGCTGGTCTAGCTGGTGTCTGGTCACCCTGATTAGTAGCGCGACTCCTCACCTTCCCTGAGAGAATGAAAACAACATAAGTTTAGTTCCAGGAATCAACAGATTCGCACGACAGAATTCAAGAATGTGAGATTTTTCCTAAGGGTTCTGTAGCCGTCTCGAAGATAAGTACGGACATCTACGTACCGACACACAAGAATCTACTAAACCTGCTCATGACGGGCGAGACCTATTTAACCTAGGGCTATGATACCAACTGTCACAACTCCACCCGGTCGTGATAGCGCCTATCGTGAAATCAGGCAAGCCACACATTTCATTCATTAACAGGTATTTTCAGAAAAATCCATTATATTTGCAGCAAAATTCTCATATTTATAAAGCATTTAAGAGTTAAATCATCATTGAAAACATAAGTAAGAGAAAACCCAAACCAGATCTAGTGTCACCGAGTCATGAGCTACTACATCGAATATCAAAATACAATGTCGACATAAAGTTGTCTAAAATAAATAAATAAAACAGGTAGATAGAGAAGGAGATAATCGAGGCTGCGATCGCCAGCTGCTACCTCGATGCCTCCAAAGGAACTCTGACAGCCGCTCAGCAACCGCTACCGGGACCCGCTGTACCTGGATCTACACACAAGGTGCAGGGGGTAACGTGAGTACACTAACTCAGAAGTAACGAACCCAAACTACGGGTTGGGAGGTAGTGACAGGCTAAACCTCAATAATTGTAATGAAAACAATACATAGAATTTAGGCATGCTCACGCTTTTAATGGATAATGAAAACAAAATATGACCGATATGATAAGTAACCCATGTATATCTCAGTACACTACATACCAATGTATCAACAGTGTGGGAATGCACATAGTGCTCACAGCTCTCACACAAAAGTCCACTCAGTACTGTATATGGCTCTCAGGCCCATGGAAAATCCATCCCGAAATATGCACAAACAACGGTGACCATAGTCACTCAATACAGCAGAAAAGGCTAATCTAGCCCCCACGGAGAAGATCCATCTCCGAGATACAACACTCGGACAAGATCCATGTCCAGGGACGATCCATCCCTCACATATCATCAACTTCGGACAAGATCCATGTCCAGGGAAGATCGATCCCTCAATATAAATGCGCTTGATGGGGGTCTAAAGACTCCGGAGGGGCTCATATTGGCCGAAGCGCTATATCAAGCCAACGAAGGCATGATCAGAGTATCGCTGCGGTGTGCAGTCCAATCTCATAACTATATCAATAACAATCTCTCGGCCTCACTCGGTCATTACTCTCCAGTCTCGCTCACATGGGTTCACAAATGCATGAACTAGCCCGGAATAATGATAAATATGTATATAAAATCAACAATTACCGAGACCGAGGCATGAAATGATATGCTATGATAGGACTGAGTATACAAAATCAAATAAACACATAAGGAGACAGCAATATACGACCACTCGGGTCTCAGCATGTTCGGCGTGAAGCCCTAGCATTTGACTTAGCATGATTTCTAGCATGTTCACATTAACAACATCAATAAAAGTGAGGATATCAATCCTGAATAGCTACTAGACAGTGCCATGGGATGATCCAGGCCACAAATCACTCGGTGCACGCTCGCACGCCCATCACTTGTCATGTGCGTCACCTTAATTATAGTCATATATCATACAGTTCGGGGTTTCGAACCCTTAGAACCAAGTTTGGAATTGTAACTTACCTCAAAACCGGCTAAAATCCTAGCCCTCGATGCCTTTTCCTCTAGACTCGGCCTCTGATTGCTCCAAATCTACCAAAAAAATCAGAGTTATATCATTATTATATTCCAAGGAACGAAGCCTATTCGAAAATTATCAAAATTGAGCACAAATTCTGAAATTGGTCAAACCCGACCCCTGGGCCCACGTCTCGGAATTTGGTAAAAAATACATCACAAGAATAATTATCCTCCCACGAGTCCATACATACCAAGAACATCAGAATCGGACCTCAAATGGCTCTTCAGATCCCCACTCAAAGGTCTCCAAATCATAAGCCCTAATTCTCAAATTTTAGGGTTCAATCCCAAAAATTTTAGGTATAATTAGCTATAAATCAACACAGAATCAAGTATTGAATTCAAAAATCTTACCTCCAAGTGATTCCTTTCGATTCCCTCTTTAATCCCTTTCAAAAAGCTTCAAATCCGTCCAACAATGGTGAGAAATAGGCTAAAAATCGTGAAGATGACTTTTTATACTTTCTGCCCAGGTATTATTTTATTAATCGCGATCGCAAAGCACAAAAGACCCTCCCCCGCATTTGAACCTTACACGATCGCGGATAGAACCCTCTCACAATAGCGCGAATGTGCCCCACTCTACATGATCGCATAGAGTAATTCCTTCATCATACTACCGTTCCAAACCCTTCTACTTGAACGCGACCTCAGCCACGCATTCGCGATGCACAACTTAGAAAAACTACGCGATCGCGATGCTAACCCTGAGACCGCGTAAAAAAACTTACCTCTGCCCCAAAGTAAGCCTACACGATCGCAAATGGACTCCTACGATCGCGTACAAGGAAACCAGAAACAGATGACACCAGATTTCAGTAGTCGCCGACCAATTACTAAGTCCGTTAACCAAACTCATCTGAGGCCCTCGGGACCTCATCCAAATATACCATCACATCTCATAACATCATTCAAACTTAGTCGAGCCCTCGAATCACTCAAAGAAACATCCTAATACCAAATTAATCTCGAATTCAAGCCTAAGAATTTCTAAACTTTTGAAATTCGCCAGAGATGCGGAAACCACCCAAAACACGTCCAATTGACCTGAAAATTTGCACACACGCCCAAAATGATACTATAAACCTGATCCAACTTCTGTAATTCCATTACGACCCCGATAGACTATTTTTCACTGCTGATCGGAAATCGCCAAAAACTCAATTTCGCCATTTCAAGCCTAATTCTACTCCGGACATCAAAACCACATTCCGAACATACTCCTAAGTCCCAAATCACCTAACGAAGCTATCCGGACTATAAAATCCATATTCCATGGTCGTTTACCTAATAGTCAACTTCCGGTTGACTTGTCTAACCATAAGGCCAACTCAAGAGACTAAGTGTCTCTTTTCTCACCACGACCACTTCGAACCCGAACCAACCGATATCACACATCATAAATAGGCTAAGAAACACATGACAAAGCATAAACAGGGAAAATGAGGCAGATCTCACGGAACGACCGGCCGGGTTGTTACAGAAAGGGGTCATTCTTTTTAGAACAGATAAAAAAAGAAATAGGTTCACATAAACTGGAACAGAGGGAGTAGCTTTGAAGAGAGAAAACCCTTGAAAACAAAGAGTACTGGTGTATGAATGACATTGAATCCGAACCAGTATACAAATATGGATGTCTTTAATTTTCGCACTTTCTTCTGCATTCAGTTGTACTCGGTTTTTATTTTCAGTCGACCAATTGGTATCAAATAATCGACAATTCATCCCCCTCATCCCTCCCCTGTATTTTCAGCATTTTTATTATAAGAAAAGAAAAGAAAAGAAACTATTACATTTTATTTTGTTTCTTATGCGATACATATTTGGTAGTGTTTTAATTTGGTGTCCTAGATTCACGTCGTGTAAGATCTATTAAAAGAAGAAATGCTCACTACCTAACTCTTTTCCATTCGATAGCTTAAATATGAGGAAAGAGGAATCTAATGTTCATCCACAATTCTTGTGATGAAACTATTATATTTCTTCTAACATAAAATATGTTAGAAAATAAATTAAAAAAATAACAAGTACTTAAAAAAACAGCCGTAATTGAATTTCTTTTCATTTGTTTCTGCTTACTTTAACCGCTCCATCAACTGATTTAAGAAACCCATAAATTAATATTTTTAGGATAAACACTTACCTGCACCGGGTGTTTATACCCAACTAATAAAAAATGCCACATATCACCTTATTTAATTATTATTAATACTTAACTATAGTTAACCATTATATATTTTGAACATGCACCTTAATAATTTTTCAAAAAAAAATTGATATCCTTATATTCACCTTTGTATTACAAACAATAATGTCACTAAGCTTCTTCTTTTTTAAATTTATATGATGGCTCTTTCCGAAAATCATAACTATTTACGAACATGATTATTTTAGTGACATCCTAGAGTCATCATCAGCGTCATTACTATATACGAACACGACTAGTTTATTTTAACTGTAACAATCGATAAATATTATAACCTTGTAACAAAAAAATACTTCATTAACAACACTTTAAGCATCCTCAGCTTCCACCTTAAATTTCATCAGCTGATGTATAAATTAAAACAATTCTTCTTTGAATAACTAAAACATCTGCCCCTCCAGCTTTTTCTTCCAAGTAAGTGTAATGACCCAGCCGGTCGTTTTGAGAATTAGCATGATGTTCGGTGGCTTAAGGTCTTGAGAAGCTTCGTATTGTGTGTTGACGGTCAATGTCACACCTCCTTTTTCATACGCCCCCAAAGGGGGTACGGGAGTTTTTCCACTTAAAGTGAC
>MDKI01016508.1:0-16031 GCA_005239505.1 Nicotiana paniculata | reverse complement strand
TGTCATGTTAGTCACCATTGATTTACTAAAGATTGTACTTATTTGATTCATGCTTAAGTTTGTTTTAGACTGCCTTCATTGTCGCTCTTTCTCACATTCGATTGATTGTTTACTCTAGTTTAGTGTAATCTAGGGTTAACCATCCACCCTGACTAAGAAATTAAATAATAATCTAATTAGACAATCATACACAACTAATTGAGTATACATGTGAACTAAGTAACAGTATAATTGACCTAAGTCTAAGAAGTTTAAAGTAATTGATTAATCTGAAATTAATCAACCCTTGATAGGACAACAAAGTTTAGCTACTAATTAATTAAATTAGAATAGAGTTACTTATTGCCTAATTATTAACCAAACTAACTTTCTTTGATCAAACGAAGATCCTCGAACGATCAAAATAGTTTAAAAGTTCAGTTTTATAGAATTAGTCACTCAATTGACTAAGAGTTAATAGATAAGCCAATTACACCTAATGAAATTGTTTAAACCAATTAGTTCAATTAACTACTGATTTTAATTCAAATAGTGGTCAATTTGAGTTTAAATTAATTAGGCAATATAGTTGATCTAAACAACATAGTTGATCTAAGTCCTAGATAACTAGTTAAGATCAATTGACTAAGCTTAAGAATAATTAATTCACTTAGTCTCATATTTAAATGATTCCCACTTCTTCAATCTAGAAACTAATTTAGGTAGTTTCTTAAGTATTTAACTGAAAATAAAATCTATTTAAAACAAGTATCTTGAAGGTAATGAACAAAGACAGATTCATTTAGTTTAATTAAATTAACCTAAGTTTAAGGGAACTAGTTTGACTAACCTCCTTTAAGTTTAATTAAATTGTTGATTTAATGACTTAAACATAGTAAGTAGTATGAAAGCCAACTTTAGGCATTTAATTAACTAATCTTCATTTAATTGACCCAACCTTAGTTAAGAACAATTAGTTAGAACCTACTAGATTAGATAAATATCAGGAAATCAGATACTTTAGGGATAGAAAGAGAATTTCAAGGGGCTGGAATGTTCTGGAAGATACAGTTGTCCCAAAAGGATAGGGTTGACAGCTGTACCTGTACCCTTTTCAGCTCATTTAGGATAGAGAATATGCTAAGCATATCCCATCCCAATGGTCCCTATATATACACACACTTTTTACCACTAAGGGAGAGTTTTTTTTCAGATTCTTCTCTGAATCCCTTAGACTGAAAATCACAACTTTGACTACTAAAAACTTAGAAAACAGAAGTGAAAAGGATTTCACAGTAGGAGTGGGAAATAATCTGAGCTTAGGTTGTCTTGTAGCTGTGATTCTATTTCCAAAAAGACTTGGTTTTTTTTTGTTGCTGTCTTAGTTCAATCATTTGGGTATTCAAAATCATCTTCCTCTGGGTTTTCTCTACTTTGGGTTTTGCTGTTTGGTTGCTGCTGGGTTTTTTCTTCCTTTTGTTGATTTTCCTCTCTGCCTAACCTTTATTTGGTCAGGTTTCTTTTGATTATTTTCTCTTCGAAAGAGGTATGTAACAATGAATTTTAAATAAAATTATTATACTCAGAATTTATTGTTAGTTTGATGCTAAATGTTTGATTCTTGCTATGTTTTCTTTTGAGATTATGTCAAGCTGAATCGTTTTCTTTATTCTTGGTTTATAAAGCTAAAGTAATGTTTAGTTGATATGATGTTAAGGAATCCAGATATGTGTTGTGTGTGGTATCTAAATCCTTAAGAATTATTCTGCTTCGATTTCGAGTTGGTTAAAATGCATTAAGTATCAGTGGATGTCAGTTTTGTGTTAGCCCATTAGTAGAATAATCTGCACTTGGTGTTGAATCTGACCTCTTCTATGGTCAGATTTTACCCATAAGATGGCAGAAATATACTTTAGCTGGGTCTCTTTGGTCACTGAAGAGATTCAACAAGCAAGTCTCTAGATAGTTGACACTAGGGTAAATGAGCCTGACTTCTTAATAGTCAAACTCATCCCCTTAGTAGTGCATAAACAGTAGCCTAAGGTGCTGGAAATCACCCCTTTTTTTAGATAAGAAGTGGGTAATCAAAAGGCTCCTAGGGAAGAGAATCTGAATCCTTTAACATGATCAGATTCATTCTCTAAAAACATGCCTAAAAACTCAAATACATAGTATAAGTATGAGTTGAAAGTTACAAAAAGATTTATTATACTCTCGGGTGTATAAATCCTACCAGTTCTAGTCATGCCTTGTGTTGCACCTGTTTCTTCCATTTGCCTTTCCTTTACTTCTTGCTTCCACAACATAATCCCAAGGTATAGCATTATACTTAAAGACGGCGTAGGTGCTACCATTACGATGATGGGTGTTGTCACTTCAACCTCAAACGGAGTTGGTGCGGCTACCTCAACCTCAATCGGTGTCTGATTTTGTACCACAATAGGTGTGAGAGTGAATGGAGATGTTTTAGGATTATCCCCTTCTCGAATGAGTCCAATTGAACCTTTCGATTCCCATTTTTCATCGGTCTCTATCACGTTTACCCCTTCACCCATGTGATCCGGGAGAGGATTGTTATGGACATTGGGTGTATCCTCTTTTGCCTGTATCACTTTGGTGTCAATTAATGTCCGAATCTTATCCTTCAAATTGCAACATTCATCAATAGTATGACCCTTCATGCCTGAGCGATAGGCACATGTCTTATTTGGATTAATCCACTGAGAGGAGTTTTCCATAGCAACAACGGAAATGGGAGTGACATAACCGGCAGCCTTCAGTCTCTCGTACAGTTATTCTATGGGTTCGACAATTGGGGTGTATTGTCTGGGTGGTCTGCGGTTGAAATTTGGTCTAGGTTTTTGGTAGTTTTGGCGGGATGCTGGTGAATGATAGTATGTTGGTTAGGTGTTTTAAGTATGGTAGGTGGCGGCAGGTTGTTGGTATCTGGGAGGTGAAAGCTGATACGTGGGTGGGGATGTTTGGTATGTAAGAGGAGATTTTGGACCTTGGGCTACCATCACTGCACCTACTCCTTTCTTCTTGGAGATACCTCCTGACTGTAAGGATTTATTTGTGGCTTGGAGTTTCAAAATTTTTCACCATTCTGCTTTTGATCCCTTCTTCTATTCTTTCTACCAACTTGATGATGTCAGAAAATTTGTAGTTTTCAATAACCATCAGTATTTCATAGTACTGTAGATCCAGAGCTTTGACGAAGAACTTATTCATCTGTTCTTCTTACATTGCTGGCCTTACTTTTGCAGCTTCAGACCTCCACCGAGTAGCATACTCGCGGAAAGTTTCCGGTGGCTTCTTCTTAAGATTCTGAATATAGAAAACATTTGGTGCATTTTTTGTGTTAAACCTGAACCGATCCATGAAATCTGATGCCATGCTCACCCAATTAACCCATTTATTTAGGTTCTGATGATGTACCAAGATAGGGCGTCTCCAGTGAGGCTCCTCATGAACAGCTTCATGAGGATTCTTTCATCCTTGACACCCCCTACAAGTTTGTCACAATACGTTCTCAAGTGCACCTTCGGATTGCCAGTCCCGTCAAACATTTCGAACTTAGGAGGTTTGTAACCCTCTGGTAGTTCTACATCTGGCTGAATACACAAATCTTCATAATTCAAACCCTCAATGCCTTTACCCCCTTCGACATTTTGAACTCTGCCAGTAAGTTTCTTGAGTTCTTCCGCCATGTTCTTGATGAGAAGGTCCTTCTCCGCGGATTCAGGTATGTATAGGGTCTATTGTGGGGTATGGGGTAAGGTTTCCACGTATATGGGATTGCTTTGATGGACTCCAGGAATCTGGGCATAGTGGTGGTCGTTGGTTGAGTTTTGGGGATCAGGGGTAGGTTGTGGTGCATTTTGAGGAGTGTGGTAAGTGGTGGTTTGTGGATACTGAGTTAGATGGTGATGGTGCTGTGGAGGGGTAGGTACTTGTGGAGGATTAGGGTTTTGAGGAGTTGTGGCATATTGATGAGATGCGGGAGGATCTTGCGGATTTTGGTTTTGTGTGTTTTAGGGAGGTGCCGTGTTTTGGGCATTTGTGTTTAGCTGGTTAATGTCGGGAACGTTTAGGGTGAGGGAAAGGTTTGACAAGTTCTAGACCTGCTCAAGCTCCCCTTATAGCTCCAATATTTCCTGTTCCAGACGTAAGACCAAATCATTCTGCGCCGGAGTACTCCGACCATCTGAAGTTTCAATATTCTCTGCATGGGTACCATTGTCTTTGCTAATACCGCTCATATCATCCATTTTGGATTTTCCTTTATTCTTGGGATCACTTGGTGGAGGAGGTGGAGGACCTCTGGATCTGGTGTGATATGCTGATGATGCCAGTATGCACGAACCAACCTTGGGGAATGGGAATAAACAAAAGAAAAGAAAAACATAAAGTAACCAAGTCAGTAAGGAGTATTAAAAGGATGTTTGTGATATTTAAACATGTATGCAATAAATGCGCATCCTAATTTGAGGGACCTCGTTGTGCCCGAGGTAGGCCTAAGCGACACATAGATTTGGAGGAAATTGATGCCAATAATTGCGTCATTTCATTAATGCGAAAATGAACCAAATCCTTACTAAAACGAAAATAATGAGAAAAGTCACTAATGGCATTTTCCTTATTACAATCAAAATCTATTGTGTCTAGAAAGCAGTGAAAACATTATTTCCTAATATACTTGGCCCAAGGGGGACCTTCTCCATGCTTGGCCTTCTTGGATCCATCAATCAAGTTCCCCAGTTCGCGCATATCCAATAGTAGGTAAGCCCTTGCTAGATGCCCTCCTTCATTTCCCTCCGTGTTCTGACAATCCAAGAGTCCCTTTCTCATCTTCCCTCAAGTTCTATTAGACTTTGCTCCAAATATTCCAACTTCTCTGTTGATTTAGTAGCAATTTCTTTCCATTCGTTGATTGCTTCCATATCCACTTTGTGTTGTTCCAAATGACTAGCTTCAGACTCGAAGACCCTCTTGCGCAACATCTTATACGTGACTTGTGCTTCAGCAACGTCGTCTATAACCTTATTTTTCAGATTAATCCCTGTCTTGACATCTCCTGCTATATCATCTACCAACCATGATGGGTAGAGGTACACATGGCCGGCACGATACCTGTCTGGCTCGATAGTATCTTTCTCCACAGTGACCTTTTGATTCCACATATGTTGCGCCTCGAATTTGAACGGAATGACATTCCCTTTAAAGTTTGCTTTGTACTGGACCATGTTGGAAACTCGAGGTATAACATGCTTTCTTCCCTCTTACCTCATTACCTTTATAGGAGCATAAGGATAGATTCTTCTTAACCCGATCAACACTAGATGAGTGGTTTATCTTGACCTGATGATGAACTCGCTGCTAGGGAACCATTCGAACATCCAATGTACCTTTTCTTCAGTCAAATTGCTGAAGAAGCGCACCCAGCTCACAGCATTTCCAGGTTGCGCAAACCTATCTGGGATAAATTTCATTATTTTTGGATGATGGTAGGCTATGTATTCGTTCAGTGTTCGTCACAGAAGCTCTCGACGATATTCACCTCTCTGGAAGTGTTCTAATAACCACACCCGCAACAACAGATAACAGCCCTCGAAGTGCCCATACCCCTTCTTGCATCGATCTAGAGCTAGGTACATTTCGGCCAAGATCATGGGGATGATAGTGTAAGTTTGTCCCTCAATTCCTTCCATTAAATTCCTAGAGACCATGGCTAAGAGAGTATGGATCCTCCCCCCTTTCATCGAAAATATCAGCAACCCTAAGAAACAGATAATGGACACAAAAACTCAGCGGTGTGTCCAACCCAAAGAAGTAATGGCAAGTTCATCATGGTGAAGGCGATATGACTTGCTATGCCCATAACGTTCATAAAGGAATTCAAATGGTATGTATGACTTCTTCAGACAGAGTAACTCATCATTTTTCTTGAAACCCATCATTTTTAAGAAACCTCGGGGAGTGCGATTTTCTGGTACTAGTAAACCCGGACTGCCCCATGGCAGCCTAACGAAGCCTCCTATTTCCTCTAAGAGAGGAGTCATTTCAATGTCAACAAAGCATAAGAAAGCTCTTTTCTCATCCCAAAACATAGTGGCGACCTCAATCAATGCATTATTTCGCCGAATGTCCAATGAGGAGGGTAAATTTCCGAGGACCCTTTTCACATGATTCTTGTCACTAGGTGAGAGGTTCTTCCACCAATCAAGCAACATAGGTGGGATGTTTTGAACCATGTCGAACCTGGGGACTTCGTGCCTCATTTTCTTCAAAACAAATAGAGGTAGCCCTTTCCCCCTCCGGATCTGACTGTTTACACATTAATGATCATCATACCGGCATGTTTTCTCCAAATAATGCACATAATGTGATGGTGCCCATTGGGATTATGGAAATACTTTCGGACTTTGGACAAGGCTTATCTTAGAGGATTATCACGCCGACAACGTTCTAACCCATACTAGGTTTGACATGATGCATGCACAGTTGATATTGGAGCAAAGTTTCAAGAAGGGTCTAGACTGGTACTCTCAAGTGGACAACTTGAGAGGTAAAGGCACGGAACTGTTGACTGCACCGCTAATCGACTAGTTTACCACAAATATGCCTTTCCAATTTAAAGGGTAATTTCGGAAGAGCGCAGACACTCATCAAGTGCCGCTATGGTATTAGTTGGGCACGAGTGGAATATAATGTGGAGCATGCTTTATGCAAGGATAAATAACACATTGTCAAGTATTTGCATGATAAATATGTAAAAACAATAAACGGAATATTAAAATAAAACATAAAGGACGTAAAAAGAAAGAAGAAAAAAAGAAGAAGTTAGTTCGTGAAATATAGAGAATATAATAAAGTAAGCGAGGGAGTAAGGATGGGGAGAGACATGATGTAGAAATTTTAAAACCAATGAAGAGCAGCTTAGAGCAAATGACTAAGAAAAGGGATACGCATGTTATGACCAATTTGATCAAGGAAGGGTGGAAAAGAGAAGGGATTTGCGTATTACCACAAATTCAAATAAAAGGAGAATAGGGGAGGGATATGCATGTAACAATGAATTAGACAAATAAAAGGAAAATAGGAGTGGGACGTGCATGTAGCATCAAATAAAAAAACAAGAAGGAAGCACGTTTATCAAAGAAGGCTAATTCATATAAGCCAAATTTTCTATGGTAAGAGCCTAAGAGTCCCCAGTAGAGTCGCCATACTGTCGCGAAATCAGGTTTCGACATGTAACAACTCTTTTAAGGAAGTAATAAAAGAGAAGAGTCGCCACCTAACGATTTGTAAGGTGCGTTAGGACACATATTTTGCATATGACTCTGGTTCAACTAGTTTACATCACCAAAGATTGGGTAAGGGCTCAAAATTACCTCGAAGGGAAGGTGTTAGGTACTCTTCGAGGTCCACAATTGTGGGTCCCGACCAAACTTGGATTATATGGATTAGTCGGATAAACAAAGAGAGAGAGAGAGAGAGTATAAAGTTTGAGAATTATATTATAAAAATATTTTTGAATAGATGAGTACAACTACTTGATTCAAACAGAAGAGAAATAATATTGGGGGGTGGGGGTCCTATGTTTTTTAGCCTAAAGGATCACCCCATGCAACATAAATCATATTTCGTAACTCCCTCGAGATGGGGTGTTACTCATATTATTCAAAGGGCACAGACTATCATCTCCTGCTAAACGATTACTATGCTAAAGTTGTTACCTAAAAGCGTTCTAATTCAACTATAAGTCGTACCCTATGCGTGAACTACTCGTCCCATACCTATGGTCCAGGAGATATTGGACCTCTATTTTGGGTGGTTCTAGACCTCACTTAGGCTGCTAAGAAATGTCAGAACTAGGCGACATACAAAATCACATTAGACTTCACATATAGGAAGTTAAGGCTCAAGTTTGCCTCCACACTTTAGCAACAAATGCACGCACGAAAATTTTTATGTAAAGCAATCCAAAATTAAGAAACTTAACTCTATAGATATGATTTCTACGTGATAAGGTATCAAGGCATGCAAGCAGTTTAAGAGGCCAAGCAGTAAGGTGTAATGAAAAACCATTGAGGAAGAGCTCAGAATTACTTACGCTTATTGACAGCAGTACGAACAAGTAATAAGCGGTATTTCAGAGGTCCGTTAGAATGAGAAATTATACCATATAGGCAGGTTCTCTAGAAGTTGATGCTTAGAACTCATTTTTTTTTGTTGGTAATTATGAATTTTATTACCAGGAAAATATTTACATAGTGCTCAGAACCTCTAAAGTTGGACATCAGCCCCAACTTTAGCATACTTCATCTTCAGCCATGCAAGAAAATAGAAAACTATAACCTATGCTTTGTCTACTAACCAAACTAACTAGGATAGTAATCAAGTTGTTTCAAGAGTGGTGCCAATTTCTTCCTCATTCTTCCTTTGCAATGTATGTCTTAAATGATCTGCCTCACTATAGTTGTTGCTGGTCTAGTTCTTTATTGAAAGATTTTATTGTTCCTATCCAACCAGGTATAGTACACACTTCCTGCTAGAGCTATACGATACATTTCTGCTTTGGCATTGTTTCCATAAGCATGTTTTTGAGCCCATTAGATTTCTTCCTTCCATCCCATAGCCTGACGTTGGATTCCCTGCCACTTGAGTATTTGTTGCCATACTTGAGATGTGGTTGGACACTTAAAGAACAAGTGTTCAACATCTTCTTCATCATTATCACATAATGGACATGTTGTGCCATATCCCATATCTCACTTCTTTAATCTCATCTTTGTGTAAAGTATGTCTTGTATTGCAAGGTATAAAATGAATAACCATTTGGGGCTTCCCTGGTTATTGCATATCAATTTCCTCCATTGAACTTTAGGATATTTGTCTCTCATCTTATTATACATTATCTTTATAGCATATTTCTCACCCTTAAGGAATTCCTCTGTAGTTACTCTTGCATTCTCCAAGTATTTCTTAGTCTTTAGGATCTTCTGAATCAGCCAAGATGCTTGCGGAGCAGTGCTTTCCCACACTTGATTAACCTTTTTATAATAGATATGCACCCATTGAATCCATAGCCTATCTTTATTCTTGCATAAGTTCCAATAGTGCTTGAGTATGGCAGCTTTATTCCATATGTATATGTCTACTATGTTGAGACCACCTGCTGATTTTGGCAAACAGATTTTGTCCCATGTTATTAGAGCCTTCTTTGAGCATTCATTATTCCCATTCCATAGAAATCTTCTGCATATTTGTTCAATCCTTTGAATCACCTTCTTTGGCAGTATGAAAATTTAGGACCAAAACTACTGGATAGCTATAAGCACACTTCTTATCAGCTGTAATCTCTCTGCATACGACAGCATCTTTGATGTCCATGAAGTTACTCTCCCTATCATCCTCTCTAGTAATGGATGGCATTGTCCAATGGTTAATCTTTTTGAGCTCAATGGGACTCCTGTGTATTTGAAAGGTAGATATCCTACAGAGAAGCCTAATTATTGTATAATTTATTGTTGAATCTGGCTTGGCACACCTCCAAAATAAACAACACTCTTCCCTTGGTTTGCTATTAACCCAGAAGCCAAAGAGAATTGTTGAAATTGTTTGTATAATAGTTGACTAGATACCACATCCCCCTTACAAAACAGCAACAGATCATATGCAAACCCTAGTTGTATTATGTTCAGTTTGTCACATCGAGGATGGTAGTTAAAATCTGGATTTCTGCCAGTGTTTTCAGTAATCTACTAAGGTATTCCATGGCAATCACAAACAGGAATGATGACAAAGGGTCACCCTGCCTTACTCCTCTCTTTGTAGTAAAAGGAACACTTGCCTTACCATTAATGATTACAGAGTATGAGACTGTTGATACACACACCATAATCCATTTTACAAATGTTTCTGGAAAATTTAGCACATTTAGAACTTGTTCTAGGAACACCCATTCTATTATGAGCATGCATCTTGGTGACACACCTTTCCTCCCATATCATTTCACTAGTTCATGACTAAGGATAATATTATCTGTGATAACTCTACCAGGCACAAAAGCATCTTGACTCTTATCAATGATGCTATCCATGACTCTCTGTAGTCTGTTAGTGAGCATTTTGGAAATGATCTTATATAGTGTGGAGCAACAGGATATAGGTCTATATTGTTTCACTTATGTGGGGTTTTTTCACCTTAGGCATCTAGGTAATAGATGTGAACTTTATCGGTTGATAGAGCTTCTTAGTATCAAAAAAATTCAAAACAGCTTCAGTTACCTCATATCCTATCATGGCCCATGCTTTCTTAAAGAATAGTGAATTAAAATCATCTATCCCTGGGGATTTGTTGTCATCAATCCTCTGTAGTGCTTGTCAAACTTCTTCTCTGGTAAAAGGTCGGATAAGATGAATCTATTTTGGTCTTGACATAATAGATCCCCTCTTCATAACATCTAAGTTTACAGCAGGCAATGTAGAATTTGCAGCCCCAAGTAAGCTCTGACAAAAGCTTAATATCTCCTCTTCTATCCCCTTTTCTGTTTGAGCAATATCACATCTTGCATTAATAAGTGCTTTGATCCGATTCTGAGCTCTCCTATTCTTTATGCTGGCAAAAAAATAAGCTGAGTTAGAATCTCCTAGTTTAAGCCATTGGACTCTAGACTTCTTCTGATAGATTCTCTCCTCTATTAGATCTCATTTCTCCAGTTGCAATCTTAGCTCTTTTTCCACATCAAAATTATGGGGGTCCCGACTATATGTTCTCATCTGTTGTTGTAGCAATTGAAGATCATTCCTGATGCTTTTAATTTTGTCAGCAATCCCAGAAAACTTCTTAGTGTTTATGCCTTTTATTGCTTGTTTCATGTGTTTCAGCTTGAGCCATACTTTTTTCATGTACACTGCCTTTGTATTTATCTTCCAATTATCTGCTACTATCTTCTCAAAGTTTGGATAATCATCCAAACAATTCAGGAATTTGAATGGTCTTGGTGCTTTCTTCTGTTGTCTCCCCAGCTCAATGCTTAAAGGTGAATGGTCAGAAAAGTACGAGTCTAGGACATGAACTTGAATAGGAGGCATATTGTTCATCCATTCTCCATTTACTGATGCCCGGTCAATTTTGATGAAGACATGGCTATTAGTCCATGTGAATGGTTTTCCTATTGCTTCTAGCTCAGTCATACCAGCATCTTCGACAAATTCTATGAAGTCTCTTATCTCATGATCTTGCACCACATTACCATGCATTATGTCCTCTACATCAAGTATAACATTGAAATCTCTCATTACAAGCCATGGTTCTTGTTGCCTATTTTCTATTTACCTAAGTTTTCTCCATAACTCCTTCCTATCTTGCACTGTGTGTAGACCATAAACAACTGTAAAGTGAAAGGTTGTTATAGTGTTAGGGAAGTTAAATGCAGCTTGTATGTATTGATTATGTATGCTGATCATTTTTTTTTTTGTTACACTTATAGGCATGATTTCTAATGATCAAGTTGAGACGAGTTGAAAGTTAAGAGACATTTTTTCCCTATAGGCAGATTTTTTAGTGGCATGTAGCAATAAGAATGACTGCAGCATTTGAATTCATGTTTGCTAGCAAATAGCGTGTGTGTGTGCTTACCCTAATGATATGGTTTCTACAATGCTCATATAAATTGAACAACACATATAGCAAACACATTATTAAGTCCTATAGGCATGTTATCTGCCCATTTCATGTAAAAATTAAAATCTACCCCATTCTCCTTTACTAACACTCCATTTTTTTTATAAAAAGATTATATATTAAAGTAACAATGTTACATAACAGTGAACATTCCCACAGTAGGCCCAAATAAAAATAAATACCCAGTATTGCCTGGGCCTTCAATATCTCTTACACAGCATACCCAGGCCTTCAACAAAGAGCAAGGTTAAAAACACGACCCAAGGGTCCATAGAAGAGTCCAAACCAATTTACTTAACCACAAAACCAAGTGTTTCACCACTTGAAACAACCAACTCAAATACACAGTACATGACAGGGGAAGTGGAATAATAGGAATAGTTTTGGACGTTAAGGGAGTGACTAAGGAACAAGCCCCACTGTGTCAGAGTTCACAAGGACCTCAATTGGACTCCGAGTAGTGCTCACACTAGGGAGGCCAATAATAGAACCTAGATAGCCTTGGTTTTCAGCTGGGTAAGAATGAGAATTCAGAATAGCATGAGTAGCAAGTAAGGAGAGTGGACAGTGATGGAGGGACATAAATTAAGGGATACACTTATACTTAAAATGGACATAGCCAAGTTGAACAAAACAACTAATCAAGTAGGCCAGTAGGTTTAGTAGGATTTCCACATATAGCAAAGTACCACATAACAGACTCATATTGAAAGAATTGGGGGAAGAAACAGTTTTGCAGGATATACATAGATTATCATGTACAGATGCTTGATACTAAGCCAGTTGAAACCTAAAGGTTCAAATTAAGCTAAATATACATTTTAGTGCCATGTTAATAAGTATTTATACATGATGGGGACATACATTTTCAAAATCACTTAAAGGACAGGGTATCAAATGAACCAAAGGCATACTGGGGAAACATATTAACATAGAAGCAAGATCATAGTCGATAGAAAATAGTCTTAATAAAAATTGAAACATATTGTACATGCAGGACAAACATTGTAGAGATTCAGAGTAGTGTGAGATAGCAAGCTCATACCAAATAGCACATGTAGATATTCTGGGATTGACCAAATAAACTAATTAACCAAAGAAGGCCTGAGTTATGCCATAAAACAAAATGATTCAAACAGGGAATGGAAAATAAGTTGAGGTAACTGTTAAGATCTCAGTCAATCACTAATGGCATAGGGATCATGATGGGTGACACAATGGTAGGGGGACATGTCATAATTAACACAGGAAGTTCTAGCACAAGTGTGAAGCATTCATTTATAGAGATTAAGGACAAGGCAAGTAAGCAGGTTTTAGGGAACATTCAGGCACCAATACACTGGTTAAACGAACTTAAGAGGGTCAGATTATCCAAGTTAGACTTAGGCAATCTTAGAACTAGCAGCATTAGGAGGAAGTTAAATGCTAAAGAGACTTAGAACACAGTAGAATTAACAGAATTGCACATCAAAATAATCTAGAAAATACATTAAGCCATGCATTTCAGGGGTGAGAACACATGTGAATCAAAGACACGTAGGTATGAAATTGCAAAAGTCAAGTAGCTTACCAGTTAAACGGACAACAATATAGAACAAAAGATCCACAAGAACCCAGAAATATTGATGCGTCAAAGTTCCTAAGAGCTTCAAAAGAACCCCGAGCAATGCTCGCACCAAGAGAAAATTTGAACAGTAGACTCTCGGTGGCCTAGTCTTTTAGCCGACCAACACAAAGCACAGAACAGGATAATGAAGGAATTAACAGAACAAGCCTCAAATTTTTAGTGAAATTATAGCGATTAAAAGTCTGTCTCAAAGGGGAATGGGGAGGGGTTTATATAGCAGTAAAATTGGATGAACAAACAAGGAAAATAACTGATTAAACATAGATAAGGAAAGAAATCAAGTAAATATGGACGAAGAAAAGGGGAAAATCTTGCATGCAAGTCAGTAGAGTAACAGGAAAGGAAAAGTATCAAACTCCAAACCCTAGTTAGGGTTTTAAACTCAAAATCGGCCAACTGGTATGAAGAATCCAATTCATCTTGCGTATATGGACGAGATATCATCCAGATCTTCAAGATTGAGTCGATTCTCATCCGATATAGAGGTGGTATTTGCCAAAATTAGGCAAATACCTAAGTAATACTGTCACATCCCTTTTTTCCCCGATAGGGGTGCGATAATGGAGTTTTTCCATTAAAGTGACATAATCGAATTTGGGATTATTATTTAATTTCAGAGTCGCCACTTGGAATATTTATGTTTTCCCAAGTCACTGGTTTATTTTTAAAATCCCAAATCAAGGAAAATTTGACTTCGTTTAAAGTCTGCGAAACCAGAAAAAAACTAGGTAAGGAATTATGTTAACCCGAAAGAAGGTGTTAGGCACTCCCGAATTCCGTGGTTCTAGCACGGTCGCTTAATGATTCATACTTAACTTATTTTGTCTAATTACTCATTTTAGGACCTATGTTTATTTTTACTTTTTACCGCTATTAATCATTTGATTTGTTTAAAGAATTACCTTAATGTGAATTATGCATATGTATACCCTTTTTAGTTTGGTGTGTCGAAAATCATGTCACGCGTACGTGTACACAATTCACGACGTTTGGTTTATTTAAAAAAATAGTCAAAGCCGCGCGAACGCGTACCTTGGATTTATTTGAAATCGGGATCGCGTCACGCGAACATGTACGCAATCACGATACTAGTTTAAAATACGCACCTAAGAGCATTTCTACGAGTATTTGATTAAGGCATTTTATTTACTAAGGGTGTTTGACCATGGTCACGCGAACATGTACGTTGGTTTATTTTGATATCACAACTATGTCATACATGCGTGTACATAATTGTAATCATTTATAAGTACCTAAAGTCATGCTTCTATCTCTAATCCTATGTCGTATATTTCAGGTGTAAAGGTTCAACACTAATGCGAATTTGTCTATATCTAATAGGGTATGTTACCTACAAACTGCTTATGAGGCCTAGATTTTTTAGAAAACTTGAGGCCTGATAAGGACTAAGTCCAAATGAACTCCGGCCTATGATTATGTTATCCATTGTTTGGACTCTACCACTGAACCAATCCGAAAAAATTTGGGCTTGTTTGAGTCCAATTGGACTCTGACCCAATTCAACATTTAATCATTCAAACACATTTGATTCAAAAAAAGGTTTTTGGCCTAGTAATGAGTCCAAATGACTCGGACCCAATATGCATTTGTGGACAAAAAATGAAATTCAAAAGATAAATTTTTTCGGGCCTGATGATAATGAGTCCAAGTGAACTCTAGCCCATTATATGTTTCTGAAGGATTCTGAAATCAAATTTATAATGAAATCTATAACATTTGCCTATATTTCATTATCTTTCAATGCAGAAATAAAAGAGTTTTGAATAAATCGAAATTTTTTGCCAAAATTTTGGACATTTTTCCTACTGATTTGCCTAAGTTTTTATTTTCCGGAATATAGGTTTTCAAACTTATTTGTATTTCAAAAATCTTAAGGTGTGATGGCCATTTGATCAACTCCTTTGATTTAGTAAAAAAATCAGAACACAATTCCATAAACCCAATTGGTTTTGGGCCTGAAAATGCATTACGGTCACTTTAATCTACTTGGAAAATGCAGTAAAAATTATTACATTTTTTGCCGACTGAACTAATAATAAAACTGCCTATGGATATTTGATAGATTTTATGAAAAATGATCTATGTGATACTATTTCATACGAACATACAGATTTTATGAGTATATGACTCTTTAAGCGGGTTTTGTAATTTTCAAAACACTTTCAAACTAATAGGTTTGCCTAAAACAGTGTAAATGAATTTGTAACATAACTTTCAAAACAACTTCAAATTAACATGGTTCATACAACATTCAAACTAGTGCAGATTTATCAACAAATTTCAGTCATGATTTAGCAAAAAAAAAGAAAGGAGATTTATATCTTGTTAAGAAAATACCTTGACAGCAGCAAGAACACAAATAGATAAAGAACATAAGTCTCTAAAAATTTGAGTAAGAGCAGCAACAAGAAAACCCAAGCAGGAAATCAAAACCAACTTCCAAATAAAAACCCAGAAATCCGGAAGATAATGTGAAAAAATCAGTAGGAGTTCTTTGCTACCAGTGAAAGAAAGAGACTCCAGCTTTCTATTTCAGGTTTAAAAAGTGTCTCTGTTTTCAAGTTTAAAAAGAAATTGATAAGAATCTTTGTGAAATCTGAGAATGTGAGAAACTTATGTGTATCTGAATCTCAGAATCCCCTCTTTTCCTTTAGAATGAAAAGTTTGAATGTATTTATAGAATGAGGAGGTGAAAAGGGATGAGAATTAAGGC